>LYUA01001473.1:111447-132412 GCA_002093875.1 Calopteryx splendens
ACCGCTCCAAGGGATAGAACTAAGTAATTGATTAATTTTGCGTTTTATTTTAGAGCATCAACAGAATTGCCGTAATTTTACTGAGGAGGTCTCACACATTTTACAATAGACGAATTCATATTTCATTCCTTTAATAATGTATTTTCATTCATTTAAGTCCTCAAATCAAGCTTTGTAAAGGTTCATAGGTCTGTTATTTGGGTTGGTAGTTAATGAAGGAGAAGGAATTGGAAAGAAAGAAGTTTTCATTAACTTCAGATAAAAGACGTTTTCACATAATATTAATGATTATTTTTTACTATTCAAGTGACACCGGGGATTAAAATCGCTTATATATCTTGAAAAAGTATAAAATAGAACTCTTTTTAGTCTAGCAGTTGATAGAAACTTTTCTGTTGAAGCAGTTACGACGCACACGATTTGCCCCTCATTTATACTATTGATGAAATTTTATAAGTATCAGTTTGTTCCAATATACTTAGAGTAAATACTCTGCTCATTACCTTTTCAGTCGATTAGCAATGCATGCAATCACATTCCGCATACTTTGTAAAAACGGTATTGATTAGGGTGATCATGTAGGGTGGAGATAAATCAATTGCCCACTTCAAGAGTGCGCTAAAATGCGCAATGAAGTTTCAATCACTTTCGGTAAATATTGGTTGATACACTATGAATAGGTGACCACTAATTTTGGATATCCGTTCGCTTGGTAGTTTCAGCCTCCCATATAGGCTTGCGTGAGATTATGATCGCAAATTCTCTATCGCCATATCGTTTATGCTTCATTCGTATCCCATCACACACTGGAGAGGGGGTTGCACCTAGTGAAACTTCCCCCTCGCGTGAGGAAGAACGTGAGTATAAGGACGCCAAGTCCAATTTTTGCCCTCTGGTATTCAGCGAAATGGGATGGCATTGATGACGGCGGAGGCATCGACTCATCGTTAGAATTTTCCGAATGAACTTGAAGCTTATATAACCTCTTTTACCAAAAATCTACCATGTTGTTAAGGGGTGGTCATTAAATCTGGGAATTGTTTTAACCAGAGTGGTTTCGTGGCCTATTAAGTGCTAAAAAAGTTTTTTTTTCCGTCTAATACCTCACAGTTCATGTTGGAACATTCATCTCTCATTCCTACCCGATAATGAAATATATCGATAAATAAAAAACCGTATTAAACACCACGTAAAGATTAATATGCACGACGTATTATAGCTGATGGACCTGTTTTAAGGCATTGGTATCTCTGTTTTGGATGAACGTCCGTGAACGCGTGGTTTCGCAACTCTTATTTTTCTTTCCTTTTCCATTTGCTTTGCTAGCCTTAATTTCTACTAAAATACCCATTCTGTGACGGCAACGAGAAACGAATTATCTCTACTGAAAACAGTTACCTATGTCGCTAATAATAGAATTTTCAGTTGTTGTTTTTATCAACCTTTATTCGGAGTGAAATTTATGTAGTCATTCCGAATTTTGGACGTTCTTTTTGTTGTTGACGTCATAATTTCTTTATTTTTCCGTACCTTCTTAGCGGGTTGGTATCATTTCTGATACGTTGAATGCGCATGGCGCCAGTGAAACCACAGTCTACCGATGCGAACGAGTTCGCATATTGCGTGGAAGTAACTTCACCGCTCCGCCGGCTGGTGGCGTGCGCGGCGGCGATTCCGGAGACGTCCTCCGGGAGAGTGGCGCGATCCCGCAGGTCTCGCGAACTGAAGTAAGCATTCAACTTTGAGTGGGAGGCTGGGACAGCCTCCATCACCCCACGTCTGTGCCTAAATTTCTCTTGTTTGCTCTGGAATTCGAGAGCAGGTTATGTTCCTTCTCGAAGGCAATGCACTGTCACTGTTCCAGTAGTATTTCGTCCTCTTTTCCCGTGCGACCTTGGCCATTTAAAATCCATGTAGGTATGTTGGGGTGGTGAAAGAGGAACCGAGAGGTCTGTAGTAGTGGTTCGGTGTACTGGTTTCCATGAAACCTTATGTTTATTCTCGTGAAATGGTTTTAACATACGTGTTACGAATTCAGAATTTGGAAGAATATTTTCTTTAGTGTGCGTTGGTGGAGTAATCAAAGCAAAGCAAATATAGTTTTCACTTACCTACTGGTGTTCGTATTAAAATATTCATGAAAACCGCACCACTTGCTTGGCGTTAGCTTTCCCTTGCGAAGTGAATTTTTAGCTTGTGTATCCATGGTGGAATAAAACATGACTCTCACGCCCTCGACATGTAAACTCCCTTTCCTATCGAAGGTTATAGGGTTTAGTGGGGATGAGGTGGTCGGGGTGTGATGGTCAAATTCTCGTTGACGCAACTATTCACTCTTCATTCATTCATTCTCGAAGAGCAAATATGTTATAGAGTTTCTGCAGCCTTCTTCCTCGACCTTCGACCCGCTAATTGAAACAACCCGTGGTAATTACTCTCTAAATCCACGATGTAAACCTGTTATTCCTCTGTGTATTGCTAATCGATTTATATTTTAATTGCAAGTCGTCATCACTTTTCATTTAAATGTATAATACAATTTTTACTCTATGCAATCCTTTTTAAGTGGAAATGTTCCTTCGTATTTTGTCAGCACTTTTCCAGAAAGTTGAATTGAAGGTTTGATGACAGAATTGATACCTATGCAAGCCGTTATTCTGAAACTGCAATTTATAAACTTCCAAAATCGGTAGAAAATTAAGTCTAATGGTTGCCTGCTTTCATAGTCGTATCTCTTCCGTGTCTCCTAAATCAAAAATGGGATGAAATGTTTTTGCTTAGAATTCCCCCAAAACTGAGAGGCAATTATTATTTTTGCACTAATTAAATAAAACAGAAGCGGAACACTCGTCTTATACTCGCAATCAGTTTGGTCTAAGAGGAAGCTGTCAGTTTTAGTTTCTCTTTCATGTCTCAGTCATGATCCCTCTTGCCGTGCGTAGCACGGCGGGATTTTTATTACTTTTACAACATACTCAGTAAAGAGTCCAGCCCATCAATTGCGTTTAAGATTTACTCAATAATATGCATAGTTCTGAGCCTGATTACCTAAATAATTTTTCTAAAAATGTTATGACACCGTACTAATTTTACCGAAGATTCGTTTGGAGTCGTTTTCGATATTATTAATTTGACCTCGTAATGATACCATTATCTACGGGTTCCGTTTTAGTCATGCTCCTACTTAATGTCATCGTCAGCTGTAAGAAATCCTGTGCTTTGCTTGTTGGAACTTTTTTTCAGTGAGAATTATTTTACGCTTTCGAATTACATGAATGAATTTAGATGATTGGTTAGCAGGTAATACATATTGTCTTAAACCTACTTTTCTTTTGGTATTACAGGATATCCACACTCAAGGGGCAGTTTCCATATTGTACACCTCTATCTAGTCAACAAACACTGCCTTCTGGACTAATTCGTTTTAGGTGGTCCCAAAATTTGTCAAAATATTTTAAACAAATATCTTCTGTTGACGCCAATATCCTCGTTTGTAACATAATATGGATTTTTTCTTATATTTCGTAATTTAGAGATTTTTTTCTTACTGGTAGTAATTGTCGTTCTTTTTTAGCGATTACCGTTCTCAGTAAAACTTAACCAGCGACTTGTGACCTGCCCAAATATTACTTGTTCACTACGGTCAGCCAGAGTAGTTACATCCTTCATTTCCTGCTCTCAATCCCCTATTAATTAAACTGCAATGCGTAGAAGAGGTAGTTCATTTCGCATAATATTGTTTGATGTAGCGTTAATAGGCATATCTTATGTATTCTTATGCATAATTTTCTCCTTTTCATTAAGATCGTGTACATTTTATAACTGAATGACGAGAGTAAAGAGGTTTACAATGACGAAGGAGACATTTTTAATTCGCCTTCCAACGAGTTTTCAAATTTTCGCAGCGTTTTCATATATTATTTTCTCTAGAAAAATTTAGGCAAAGGCTTCACATCAAAAATGAAGAGGTTTCGTCCTTCGTTTATATGTTCTAGAAGCGAAATATTTATGGAGTGCAAATGCGGTACACTTTTTTGTGCTTGTTTTTTGTAATGTTAAACGATTATATAAACTCTGGATCTAATTTCGAGTTTATCGGATGGGGCGAGAAGTTATATAACAAACTCTAAACTAGGTAGAAATTATTTTCTATTATCTCATGCATCACTAATTTACGACGGAAAATTACGCATTATCTTTTCCACGCTGCGTAAGTACGAGGATTTACGTATTCATATTGGTTTGAATCTGTAAATATTCCTCCTAGTGTAGGCACTGAACACCTGGCGTCGAAATCTCTCAATTATACACATTCACTTGAGAGTGAATCATTGGTATCTATTGATTAAAAGGAGGGAATGGATTTTTTCTCCCCGACTTCGTTGATTTTAGAGAGCATCAAACAGCATTTTGGTATGCATGCAAATCATTTGTGCGTACACTCGTGCCCATTTCGATATCTCCGCTTGAAGTTCGTTAGGAGATTTTCCGGTGTTTTACATCCAAATTTATTTCCTTTTTTGATGGGATTCTAAAAATCATTCTGCGAAGACTGGAAGGGTATTATGGTGTTTTTTAAAAACTGATCCGATAATTAGGTATGTCATTAGCAGCCAATATACCTGTGGCAGAAAATTTGAGAAATCATTTTGCAAAATTTCAAATGCTAAAAACAAGTAACCTATGGTGCTCTCCAGTAGATATACTACCGGCTCCTCCCTATTACATTATATTCGGTGCTGTGGTAGGGGTAATTCTGAGGTTGCATCTACTCACTTTTGGTCCATATCCGGCGTTGATTTTCCATTCCATACCTTCCGTATGAAAACTTCAATGTGACACTGCTTGGAATGAAATTACTGCCGCTCATTTCGCGAGTGGTTAATCGAACTTTCACTAGAATGAAATATCACCCTTTAGAATGCAATGAATTCGTCACCTCACGCATGAGTTAATTAATCGAACCTTTTGATATTCGACCTGACTAAGAGCCAAAAGTGCTCTCACGGATGCATTTTAATTGCTTCGCCACATGTTCATTTCTTGGTCATCTGATGCGCTTTTGCGTCGTCTTCCCACGACGTGAGTGCGCACCACGGGAGAGACGTGCAATTGAATCCCAATGAGAGAGGTGTGCAGTACGCCTCAATCAATTCCCTGTGCATCATCATCTTCGGCGGACGTCTTTAGTGATACACAGGTGCGGAGGATTTTGTAAGATTTTACACCGCGAGTCCCTCGCGTATGCGTGCACGCTTGAACGCCCGTGTGGCGCGAAATAGGCCAGCAACTTACTATATAAAGAAGCTTAACGCGATGAATTCTATCAAGTTTCCTTACGCTCTCCGCATCCCCTCCCTCCCTCCTCCTCTCCCGCCCGTCAACGCTTCCACCTCTCAACACGATATTATCTCTCGCCATCTCCCGAAACAACCCCGCAACCGGTCTTAAAAATTAATCCCTCCGTCCCCACCGATTGGATAACTTGTCCGCGGAGAGGTTGCGGGGAAAAAAAGTAATGCTGCGCTCATTGCTGGAGAGTTAACACTTCTTTTCTTTTTTTTCCGGGGAGAAAGAGGAGGGGGGAGAGTGTATCATGAAACAACCTCTCATTACGCCTCGAGGGTATTATTCTCCCCGCCTCCGAGGCTCATTATCGCCGTGTTAACATTGCGAAAAAATGGCTGACTCCGTCGTAGCCCGTTTAATTTCCATTTTCTCAGCCCATTTTCCCTTCCTCATCCATTCTTTTTCCTTCCCATACACGACCCACGTCTCCTCTTCTTCCCCCCTCTATTTCTCTTCATTTCTCTATTCTCTTCTCGACCTCGTCCCACCCACGCCGTTTCCCGCGCCGCCATAAGGTCCCATTCGGGGAGCGAGTAATCGTTCTCTCTCCCGCTCCGGATAAGGTCTGTGTCGGGTTTTCTCACCTGATTTGTTTATTTCTCCCCTTCCCACCCAGCACGCTTGCACACCTTATTGGGGATGGACGTTCAGTTGTTTTCGTTAATTGCGGCTTTTATATTTCTTTTCCCCTGTCGCCGCTGCACATTTTCCTCGCCTGCCGTGGTTGGCACCAAAACCTTTGCTTGATCCTTTGGCGAATGATTCATCGTGAGGCGTTCCCGCGGCTGTGTTCCTACTGCTTGAGGCTGGAAAAGATGAACACCCCCGCGGAGGATTAAGTGGTGGAGTAGACGTGCCAGCTTCCGAGCTTCCACTGTACCCTGTTGAACAAACTATTGCAATCAACGTGGCACTACTCTCCTTGTTAAAGAAATGTCTCTCCGGGTTATCTTGGTCGGGCTATGTACTCTCCGTTTGAGGCGCTGGCTTGAACGCGAGTACTAATCGAGCCCAAAGCCGTTCTGGTATGCTAATGATTGCGATGACACTGAAAAGGGTTATTTGCGCTTCGAAATGGCCAAGAGCAATTAATAGCCATTTACTAGATCTTCGTTGTTATTTCGGGAAACTTTCGGGCTTAATGCGTTCGAAGAAAAGTTCACAAAGAAAAGTCACAGCTTTCGAACTAATTCGTTCTCAATGGGTTACCACTCATTATCACAGATTGTGCTTCTGTAATTTTTGTTCGCCGTTTTTCTTTCATAGCATAATTAAAAATTTTGTCCTCATTATTTTCGCTTAAACTATACTATGCTTTACGAAAATAATGTTGGAAGAAAATTAAATGAAAAATGTTTAAAGCATGGTAAAAACTTGGTTTACATTTGTGTCAACATCTTAAGATATCCGCCCTTAGTTAAAAGTCCATTCCTACATACCATCCTCGAGAGAATACATTTGCCGTAATTATCTTTTTCGATAATTATCCATCTGACACTAAATGCACAAGACATTGGCGCGACTGTTATCTCTCTGTGAAGCGAATTAAATGCAAATCTACCAGTTTCATTCCCGTTGTCGGGTGAAGAAAGAAAGGTTTTCGGTTATATTTCATGAAATACAAGCATTGTAATAGCATTATTAAAAAGCTTGTAGCGTAGTAGTATTTTCCAAATTTCGTATAATAGCAATTTTGTCACGGGAGTGTTAGTGTGACATTCATTCGTATTGATACTAAGATTTTGAATATCTATTTAAATTTTTAAATAATTATTTTAGAAATCAAGAGCACTAATTTTACGCTCTGTTGGAATCTTCACTTTCATAGTTAATGAGATATCTCAACGATTGAGATGACTAAATACTTGAAATAATTCTCTATGACTATGATTCCGTACAATGTCTTACGTCTTATAATTTCAAACTGGCAAGGATATAGCGGGCAACAAACTATAGTTCCACACAAAACAGTGCTTTCAGTCCGTTATATTGTGATTATATGTAGTCTCGTTCCATCTTAGAACTGTCGTGTAGCGCTTCGATTAAATGAATTTTCCTCTTTAGTGTCGTACACCGTTAAATGACAGAGGAGTGCAATTTTGTGAGCAATTAACTTAACGCCTCCGAGGGCTTTAATCGGAATCCGGTTAAGGTGATCTTTCAATCTTGTACTTGGTTGGCGTCTACTTTACAACTTTTCAAGATTGATTGACTGATATGACGATACCTTGATCCTTAGGCGTTATCTCTTTCCATTGAATTTTGGACTCGTCTTTTAGAAAGATGGTGGAGTGCGACGTCCCCGCTGATACTTATTGGTCTGGAAATTAAATTTTTTACGATAATTTATTGAGGGTCGTTTCTATCCTTATGCTGATGGACTAATTTTAGTCGAGAAGGCTATATTGGAGAATTTGTGAGGCATCGATTCTTGTTGAAATCCATTCGATTTCTTTGTTTGGCTATAATTAGTAATAGAAACTTCGTAGATTTTTAATATGAATATTGAGTCGCCAATGGGAAGCATTACCATTTCCAAAGATGCGTTTGCGCGGGGTTTGCTAGGACTATTCCAGGAAAGAATGAGCGTTTAGAGTTAATTGGTGGAATTTATGGGCACTTAAGTTACCCTTGTAATTAAACTTCAAATTTGGGCTCCGGTTTATTATGCCTCCCAAATCGCACCCAGTTAAATGCGTTCCGACCATGGTTTTATCGTGTATTCGATTCCGAATTAATCTTCTTTTTCGAGAGAAATTGTGTTGTGCGGATATACCGACGTCAAGCGGAATTATATTACGCCTTTTTAAATTCATTGTGACGTCTGCACTGACGTGAAGATTCCCTTGAAAGCTCTTTCAACTTTCATTTCCAGTGCCTTATAATGTAAATAATGTGCGTTTATACTTTTCTTGGATTTATCCTGCTAATTCTTTCGCATGCTTTTTTTCTTTTTTTAGGGTAATATGATAGTTACTTAATCGTTTTTCCTTGGAAAACATATGTTGATCATATTTACGCCGTTTGACTTGATACTTCTGCTATTGGCCGGGAAACTATACATTTAGCAAGTGAATGTAGAAGAGGAAGTAATATAAATTCCTTCCTTCGATTAATAATATTATTTCTTTCTTTTATTTTAACTTTGTTGAAAATCACTGTCGACCCTAGTTGAAAAACTCTACAATCAAGCTCTGAAAATGGTTAACCCGTGCATCTATTCTTGTTGTTATTAAACTGTGGTAAATTTCGAACTACTGTCATCTCACTCAGTTGCACTGCCATAAAGTATCAAATGAAAGCTTGGTCTTATTTTATTTTATCGATGGCCCTTTTAATGTATGTTCAGTTTAAATTAAGCTGCTTGAAAACTTTCCTCTCTTCAAATATTCTAGTATGAAACTGCATTTGTTGTGTTTCTGAATTTTAATTGGAATATTGAACTAGTAAGGGAGAATAAGCGGATCTCCTTCAGTGATGGCAAGGCCGTTACGACTGACCGTTATAACAGCGTTGGTGCTTAATTTCGCTGTAGTTAAATGTTGACCATGTTGTTTTACACGGAAAGGAGGCCAATTAGCCATCCTACACCACTCCGCATCTCCGTAGCGCCCTTCCGCGACCCAGGTTCGTTTAGGATTGTTCGGTTCGAATGCCACGGGGAAGTGCGATCCGAAAAAATTATAATCCCCCCACTATATTATTATAGTTTCCGTGACTCTCGGGAGAGGGCTTCCCTAGTGGATCTTCTTGACAAGAATTTATTCCGGAACCGAAGTGCAGCACCCATTAGCTTGCTCTTCCACGTTATACCCCCGAAGCTTACCCCTTTCCCACCCCATCCCGTATAACTTTCACTGCCTCCACGCTTCGCCTTGTGGATTTTTTCTCCACCGCCTGAGGTGACGTGTGCTCACTTTCCCCTTTGAGCAGGAACCTTCCCGCTCTCGCCTCTCACTCGCGGGCTTCGCTTTTGCCTTTCTCGGCCCGTATCGGCGTTTCTCCCCCCTCCCCCTCTCAGTCGTAGCCTTTCGTTTTCCCTGTGCTGGCTGTGTTCATCTACTGGCGGGGCGAATGGCACGTAAGGGAACCCGGTCTGTCTCCCGGTAAAGTCGTCTCCTTGCGCCCTTGTAGCCTCTTCCTCCTCATTCCACTTCGTGTACCGGCTCCTTGTATTTCAGGGCCGCGTACTCACATAATCAGAAGGGTTGTGAGGTCCTCAAATTTTCGGGCTGCGTTGCCACCTCGGCGCAATCCTCCCCCCACCCACTTAAAAGGGGTGCCTTTTGGGAGAAACCCGTCAGCAATGGGATCTATTTGATCTCTTCTTTAGTTTCATATTCTTCTATTTTTCCACTTTAAATGACATTTTCCCTTGATGTTTGCTCTATATCTTATCGTCCTCTGCCTATTGTCAAGCTTTTCTTTTTCCCCCACTTTTTAATGATCTCTGTTACAAATATTTCAAGATATGTTATAGGCGGACGTGAATCTATTTTTAATAATATGATATGCGTTTAATTTCATATTCTTATGCACTTAAACGCACAGCCTTAAGTATCCGCTCCAATTCTTTTCTATTTTTCAAAATTATCTCATCAGTTCTAGAGTAACGGTGATGGTGCATTTAGTATCTTATTAGTTGTTATAATTTGGTTATTCCTTCCGATTGTATTTTCTTCTACCCATAAAGTGCTATATGCTGATACTCGTGGCATCTGTTCGGTATAATTCTTCGGCCTAATTTGTCTGTTATTATAATCTTTCCTTTCTTTCTAAGACAGTATTGCTGTTCCTTTTTTTAATGTAGTCACATGTTTAAGTCAATTCTGTCAGTTTCACAGTTTATATGCCTCAGCAGGTTTCTCTTTGACTCTGAGTAAACAATGAGAAATATAATTCCTTCTCATTATTACTATCGTTTTACCCTAACCCGTTTTTTTCTCTCGAAAAGGTCATTATAGGTTATAATGTTGAGGCTAGAATGCAGTTTCATTCCTTACCAATCCCCAGGGGTGTATTTTGGCGTAATTTCCTTCTTTTGTCCCTCAGTTAACTTCACCTAGATTTTTTATGGTGATGGTGGGTTTTCTAATATCTCTTCGTGAGGCAAAACCTAGCTAAACTTTTACAGCCGGCGTCCCACTTCCCGGGAAGTCTCAACAGACGAGTTGGCTGCAGGTAAAAGATTGCTGTGACCCAGTTGCCTGGGAATTCGTACTGAGCAAAGAAATTGCATGTCAGTAATTGATTGATTCTCGCTTAAACGGTCGTCTAATGTCCTACTCTAGTGTCCCTAAAGATTTAGTTGATGGTCAATTCGTCTGGTAGGATTTTGTTTCGCTTATTTTACCCTTGCGAACGGATCATCTGACTGTTTAAAGGCTGTGTAAAACTATTTTTCAGACTAATCGTTGTAATCAAAGTAATAACATGTTTGTAAATTTTTCTGCTCCCTCAAAGATTTGCGTTTCTGGTAAATGTTTGTATCAACACATTCTACAAATTCTACCAATATAAATAGAATGTGTGTTCAATCTCCTAACTCCTTATGCATATAATAAGTTATGCTTAGTCACCATTGCCATAATGAGGGTCGTCTACCCGGAAGTTGGTCGTAGAATAAATAATCTTAAAGATAGATCTCTATCATTCCTAAGGCTTCACGGCGCGTGAAGCATACGGTGGTAGTCGATGAGAAAGATACTTTCTGTCCCTCAAAGTAATTGAAAAGGAGTTTAAACACGGGATGATTCGATCAGCAAAATGTTCAAGCCACGGGGTAGGTAAAATCAATAAATAATGATGGATTATTGATGTGTCTCTCAGCTAAATATGAAGGCAATATTGGAGTCTGCTATTTTGGATGACTCAATGAGGTTTATTTTCCCACGACCCCTCGGTATTTCTTCATAGCTAAGAAAAAAGAAGTGCTGGCAAAAAAATTACAATTCCTTCATCAGCTACTTCTGTTACTAGTTTCCCCATTACTTTCATCGTTGCATTATTTATAGTGGTTCAGTGCGCGATCACGTTCGTACCAGGCGTAGACATTTCAAATCATGTTCTATAAATCTATATTATATATCTCTTTATTCCTCCACGCTGTTAGTTGCGTTTCACGCCGATTTCCACTTATGTTGGCGCATATTCGCGTCAAAGAGTTAAAATGCTATTTAGTTTATTCTTTCTATGCATGCACTAAATTTCGACGTAAATTGTCATGAGTAAGTGATATTATCAATGGGTGCATTCCTTGCCATAGTAAATGATTGAATGATTTTCATTGGTGATTTGAAGGGATAGTAACTTGTACCAAGTCAAGGGCGTTTTAATGAGGGGCAGTAGGCCGTAACGCCACGGTGCTCTTCTTTAAGGGCTTCGAGCGTAGAGCAAGTGAACTCGCGGAGGAGTTGGGGTTGCGTTGGCTTGGCGCGCTTAGGTATTGGGCTTCTCCATTTCTACGTTCACTGCATACAAGACAAGCTGTAGGCCAAGGTTCACAATTCTGTTGCCCTATACCGTTGACCGCGCGATGCCATAATTGCCTTCAGTGAGCGAGAAGTTGTAAATAAACGTATGCTCAAGCTCTGGCATCCTATCTTGTATAGGTGTTAAGCTATTATGGTTTGTTTTTTCCATGTTCATTTCGTTATTTGGTAGACTTTTTTTTACATAATACTCCAATTTACAGAGCATTACGAAATATTCGATTCTCTTCTTATTTTTATCACGTCGTCTTGTGTGTTGCAGAATTATCATTTCAGGCTTTAAAATATAACATCATTCTAATTAACTGCTTGTCTTACACCCGCATTGTAAATCAAATGTCATTTAATGGAGTATTAAGAATTAACGTGTAGATTAAAGATTCAGTGAAATACATAAAGCTTTACAGAGATGAATAAATATGAATGTTGGAAGTAATGAAGTTATTTAGAAAATATAATTAATGCCGTACAATACTTATAACCTTAAAATGTCTTGCCTTCCCTATCTTCTTAAATGTACAAACTATTTTCTCCGTCTGCCTATTTAGTCAGTATGTTAAAAGTGAGCGAAAGTGAAGTATTTGTTTTTGGTTAATGACAATTGAACGAAGGAGTATTTCTTGATAATTGATTAAATAACCTGACATTTATTATAAAGAATGTTTTAAAAACACTGTTAAGGAAATATTTGTATCCACTACTAGTTATAGAGAAATGTTGTCAGAGTGCTTAATATTGGGTTCCTTCGTTTTCTTTACGTAAATTAAATTTATTTTTCTTTAGCTTTCCGTAATTGTGTGGCATTTAAGTTATTGATGACACGCAAGGAATCAAGCGGCGATAACCGATACATTTTCTTTAAAAAAGCTTTTTATGGGTATCTACATAACGTTTTTTTGTGTACACAAACATACATATATAAAATAACGGGGAAACGGATTTATGCTTGTCAGCATACTCATTATTTTGTTAGTTGGTATGCTGCTTGCTCATTTTCAAGGATGATGCTTCGAGTGGTATGCCATGTCAGTGAAGAGTAGAAGTTGCTTGGTTGCATAATTTACCGCCAAGCCAATTGACCTCGCATCGTGGGTTGCAATTACCTTCTCAAAATCTGGGTTGCGCTTCCTGAGGCAACGGGGGGGGGACTTCGTGGTGATGGAGGGACGTGATTGAAAAATGCCGTGGAGAGCATAAAAAAGCCGTCCTTTAAATACCGCTTCCCTGGCAAAAAAATATTTTCTAATGACCACAGCGGGAATCCTCGTTTTTTTTCCTCCCACTCGCGTATACATGAGCATTGTTCGACCATTCCTCAGTCTTTGGGAAATGCTTTGAAAAAATGAGGAGTTTACCCGTATTTTATACCAAATTTTCTCTATGAAACATAAATATCCTTTTAGTGTCACTGTGGTCGAAAGACGCCCTTGGCCTTATTCTCGCTGTTTTAGGTATTTTATTTTTATTTCGTCGCTGGGCCAATCAGTAATCTTTCCCGACCGGTGGTGACTGGATGCAGTCTCGTTTCCGAGTACCAGGTGCACATATGTTTCGGGAGTTCTCTTTCCGATTCCGGCTATCTTTCAAGACCAAGAAACCTACCAGCGTAATGTGGAATTCTTGCGATTTTTTTTCGGCAGAGAGAGCGTTCCACTGCACCTCGCTCACGGGGCGCAAGGGATTCTAGTTCTAATCCCCAGTCCTAAAATACGAGCCGTCGCTGAGAAAGACCCTCGGTTGTCATTGCAGGCGGCAGCAGCTGCGGCCGAGGTGACATGGGTGATAGCGGACCATCGTGCCGCCCCTGGCAGCGGCGAGTTGAGCGTGTCCAAGGGCCAGCAAGTGGAGGTGCTGGAGTTGGGTGCTGGACCTGGAGGCGAGTGGTGCCTCGTAAGGATCGTGTCGCCCTTGCCTGCCCCGCCTCTCTCCGCCCTCTCCCCGCCAGCCCACGGGAACACCACGAACGCGCCTTCGGTGGCCGCTTCCTCCTCCGTCGCCACCGCCACCTCCTCGTCCGCGGAAGCGGCCTCCTCTGGCCATCACCAGCACACACACGAGGGCCTCGTTCCGCTAGCCGTCCTCAAGCAGCCCCCGTCTGGACTCAAGACCACGTCTCCGTCTCGGAGGTCGGCAGCCACCGAAGGTGGGGAGCCGGACGCCGGTGAGTGATCTCCATTGACTTAATGATCCGTCCACAGGCGCCCAAAATATGCATTGATGCTTTCATTTCCTCTTCCCCCCCCTTACGGCCTCCTTTCCCCCGGATTCCATTAAAAACCTATTATTATGTCTGTGCAGGAGAGAAGGAGAGTTGCTGAAATCTGTTATACTATTTTGAGTTGTTTCCCTTAGATAAATAATATTTTTAAACGGGAGGAAACGCCATTTTCTATCCCCACAGCCAAATTATTTGAAATAAACGTAATGAATTATGCAAATTCGCGTCGATTTTCATAAGCCAATAGGTTGGATTTTTCTGGATTCCTGAACTTAGTGGGAAAGCGCATGCAATGTCACGGGGAACGGAATTAGTCCCCCTATGGTGAAAGTGTGAATTTTTCATTTATATGTACGGAATCAGTACGGAATTAGACTCCCTCTTATGAAAGTGTGAGCTCTAGATTTTAATGTATTTTACATGTGCATTAAAATTTTTCCCTTTGAATTTCTATCCTGTATTGTTTCCACTATATAATTCCTAATAGCAGTTGCTCGGACTTATACTTCGGTTAAGTTTAGTCTTGGGCAGGAAACTTTGAGAAAGCCAGTATAATTATGCGGTCGAAGTAATAAGAATTTTTAGGAGTCGAGCAAGTGTTCAGAATTCAATGCGATACTTCTAACAAGTACGAAGTATATACCTCCGCAATTTTTCTTACATCTATATTAATCATGTGGTAGAAAATAATCAAATATAGTACTGGCCTCGTGATAACGTTGAATAAGGCAGAATAGGCTTCTTGCAGCATGATCCCCTTTGCTAGTGGTGCGCCCTAGCTCCCACTTAATTTCCCTTGCAGAAACTAGTTTTGCGAATTGTTCTTAGTATCCTGAAATCTCGTTCACTTTCGGTGTGCTTGATGAATTTCCCTTCGCGACGCGCTAATAGCATATCACTCTTCAGAAGTAATTCACTTAAAAGCTTGGTATGCATTTCACCAGAAGCGGGAAGGTGACCTTTAGGCTTGCTGGAATTGCATCACGATGACGGCGAGGATTTGGTCATAATTTGATCGTTTGTCATCGTAAGAATTTCCAGGGATAGGATATAGTTCCTAAAATGGTTTCTGTACAAATATGTTAGTTCCTACTTGAGAATCCCCACAATTACTGTAAGTGGTGCCAACGTTACATGTAACAAAAATTTTAATCACTCAAGCCTGAACCGTTACTCTTTCCCTAAATTAATTTGACCCACCCCCTAAAAATATTAGAGCTTCTTCTTCTGTTTCTCCTTGATGAAAGCATCGTGTTCATGTTGTGGGCCATAGTCAACCAACGACCCGGATGCTTCACCGTGCCGGTAGAATCTCGAGTCCAAAGTTTTGGCAAGGCCGCGGTATAGTTCTTGTTTTCCCGGACACTACATGTGTCTCCTTTCCCTCGCGTTTCCCGACAACCTCCCTCCCCAACCTTGTGCTTACTGATACACCGTCTCAACTTCAGAAGACCAATATCCCATTACGGGTGAAATTTAGGTGGGATCATCAACTCTTCTCATTTGTCCGTGTCATCTTATATCTTCAATACACTACGCTGACCGTCATCTTATTTTCGCCCTCCCATGCAGAGGGTGGCTATCACTTGAAAAGGTCCGCTCTGTCATGCCTATACTCTGCATGTGAAGGTCCCTGCGGACGGGACGCCTGGCGGGCGAAATTGGCGCCGAGAGAGTGTAGAGGGAATCGTCATCCGTTAAAATCTCACTCAAGGACTTGGTATTTTTCATCGCCGCACGGCAGCCTTCATATCCTAGGCTTCCCTCATTCATTACTTCCACGCCCTCCTCCTCCTCTCCTCGACGCCACCCCCTCTCCCCCCATGTCTGCCCCTCCCGTGCGCGGCGTTCCCTCTTCGCCTCATCCCCTCGGCATTTCTCTTATGCACTCAATTCACGGCCGAGCTCGCCGGTCCATACTTTTTCTTCTTCTCGCTAATGCTAATGGCTTCCCTCCCTCCTATCATCTCTCTTGCCTTTCCCTCTCCCCCCACACGGTTTGGCCAATTAGCTCCCCACTCTTCCCTGTCTCCTCCTCTCCCTTCGACTCCCTCCCCTAGGGAATAGGTTAGTTACACCCCTTTTCCCGTCTTCACTCTCATTCCCAGGCTCGTTCCACGCGCGCTTATCAAGCGCTAGGCGCTGGTACTGCATGTCAATGGCACACTTCTCTAAATGATCCTCCATGGAGATGCACGTTCGTTTATAGTTTTTTTTTACATTTTCATTCTTGCAGGGACCCCATCCTTCCCTCCCCCTCCGCCATTTGTAAAATATGTATTGGTGTCCCAATTTAGCCCATCGCTTCGGGGTTTAGACGAGGTTTATTCTTTTCTCGTAATGCAGATTTTCATCGAGGTTAGTCCCGGACTGGTCGCGGTTCCACCGCATTATCACCGTTTTCTTTCTCGGCGACATGTGATTCCCTTCGGATGCCTTGGCCTCGTAAAGGCGCCAACTTCTGGGAAGATTTCCGCATCATTTACGCTGAAAATATTTTTGGCACTCATTATATTCCTTTTCTGTCGACGGACGGAGAAATAATATTCCATACACATTTTCACCATTAAGTAAGAATGCCACGGATTGTTTCCGATTAATTGTGGGGTGGAGAAACCCAATTAATAGCAATGTACCATTTATAGGAGTCTTGATTTGTAAAAGGTCGATTTTGTTGACTAAGGAGGAAGTGATTAATGACGTCCTTGTAAGAATCCCGTAGCGACCTATATTTTTTACTTGAAACTTTCGCGGCAATTCAATTGGGAAAGTGTTTGAAAGCGCTCGACATTTTTAATGCTGTTATGAAATCATTTCCCTGCCCTAAGTAAATATAGTGGTTTTCATGCGAGGACTGTGATTCCTCTATATTATATCGGGACGCGCTCATCCTGTCCTCATTATCTTTCCACGAAATCTAAAAAACCGCTCGACGAGACCTTATTCTCGGAAAGTTTATTCCTTGGTTGGGAGAAATATCACTCTGAACTTGTCACAGACAAATTGCGTTTCGTGTTAATCGCGGGCTTTTGCCCGCTGCGCGCCGACCACCACCCCTTCCACATCCCCCCGCGGGGGGCCATCCCGTCGACGAATCAACCGCTCGCGAGCACAAAGGCTCTCCCTCGGCCGGCGTATCTCTCCCGCGCGCTCGCCATATCGCTCTCGGGCCAGAGTGCGGCGGTGCCACCCTATAATGGAAAGGGGTTGACGTTGGGAGGAGAGCATTGGGGGGGAGGATGTATTTTTTTCTGGCGAAGTCCGCGCTGGCGACGTGACACGCCACCGCGGATGGTCGAATCGGACGCTTGGCACGCCTTCTCACTCTCTCCCCCCGCCCCCACGTCCCCCTTTCCTTCAAACCTCTCATTCTCACTCTGCTTCCCCTCCGCATGTCCCTACACCTTTTCCCGCCCCTGTGTAGTTCACGTCCCTCCTGCTACCTACGCATCACTACCTAACCCAATTTTAGCTCAAGTGATAGTTGAATAAGACTAAGTATAAACAGATGGCATCAAGTTAGCCATCAGACATAACTAAATATGTCAATATACATTTTAATATATTAATATTACGTTCAACAATGAGTCATCCTTGAATATATAAATCCAACACGCTATTTTTCAATAATTCCAGCCCACCGTTAAATCATTTATCTGATTATTCTCAACCCAGGTCTTCCATTATCGTTGCGACATTGCATATATAATGTCCAATGGAGAGACCTCAAATCAATAAACCCTGCTGAAGGGCGTTGTGACAGGTCCTTAGCAGGACCCGTGTGCACGCTATGCTTCTTTGAACTCCCCCGCTCCAGTTTCTTCTCTCGCACGTCGCCTCCGGGACGGCTGAGTATGGATTCCACGGATACTTGCGAAGGCGCGCACACACGCGAGCAGGGCGAGTTGTGCGCCCGGGTTTGCGTTCCTTTCGAACCCACCCCTCCCCATTCTCTCTCTCCCTCCCTCCCTCCCTGTCTGCAATCCACTCTTAGTGCGAAACAATGGCCGAGCACGCGAACCCAATGTTGGCGGCGTGAATGTGAGAAAGCGCAGTGTGTGACCGTGGAGGAGGGGGAGGAATGGAGTGAGGTGAGGAGGGAAGAATGCGGAGTGTGGAAAATCGAGGCGGGGTAGGAGTAGTTGAAGAGGTCTGGTTTGTGGTTTGGTGTGGGGGGCATAGGTTGGCGACGGTGGATCAGAGGAGGGAGGTTAGGGTAGGAGGGTGAAGGCGGAGTATCTATAGAAGGGAGTTTGAGTGTAGGATATAGGGCTGTGAATGGGTGGCAGGAGGGAAGTGACGGTGTGGTTGTCGGAGAGGTAGGAGTGATATTAGCGCGTGCGTTGTGTCCCGGGGGAACCCACCGAATTACAATAGGAAACTTATGAATAAATCAGCGGTCCTACATAAAACAGTTGTGCGTGCATTTATACAGTTCGTCTGTATTTATCGCTTTCCATCTCATTGTCTCTCGCCTCGATGCCCCCATTCTGTTGCTTTTTAGCTCTTGAATGCCCATTATGATAGTGTGATGACGCTTGTATCACTTGCTGAGAGGGGCAATTCTGCATCTGAAAGTCACGGAAACTCTTGTGCCACACTCTTTGATTTTATGAAAAATTTAAATCCTTTCTGTAGGAATAATCACCTCTTGTAGTATCTTAATGGAAGCGCCAGATCAAAGTAAATGTAAGATAAATTATTAATGAGAAACGAGGATACTGGTGCATTTAATATGCAAAATCTGTGTCCATTCAAATGAAATTAAGTCTAATTGTAGTTTTTAATCTTGTAACCATATTGTCGAATTTCTAAAATAATGTTGTGAGCTTGGAACATGAATCGCAAAAACAAAATCAGGTTTTGCGGAAATTGGATGATCTCTGAACCTATACCAACAATACCCAAAATAATAGGTGGCAAGAAGTGCCTAAGAAGTTTATGGAGGAGTTTATGCATATTAGATTATTCCCACTTAAAATATGCTAACGTTGCATACATATGTCAACTTCTATCTGAAAAAATATCTTATTAAGGTAATTGCTCCGTGCGTGATGCTTGGAACTTCATTTCATTAATGCAGTTTTGCCTTTGATATATGAGGTGAATATAAATATTTGCTTTCACCGGCCTAAGAGCTTAATGTCGTGCTTAAGTCCCTTTCTCAGACTGAAGGGAAGAAGGTGGAGAGACGAAGAGTCTCGAGGAGAAGCAATCGATGAGCTATCTCTCCATACTGATCGAAGTCGATATTGATTCTCACTGTTTACACTTAGCCCAATTTAGCTTGTCTAATTCTAGTTATCGTTTTTGCGGTTGGAAGCTATCTGTACTCTTTACACTAGGGTACTCCAAAACAGCTCTTCTAAATATATTAATATATGATTCAGAATTTTAAAGTATATATTGTGGTCGTTGTGTAGATTGGCGGCAAATTACAGAAGTTGAAAAAGGTAGAAACGTGAAGTAAAAATCTGAAAGTCAGAAACGTGGAATAAAAATTTGAAGGGCTGCTGAAACTTCGAATTGATCCTTCTAAAAATATTGATTTCGAGTATATGAAGCATTGGGATCTTTAATCGAATGAGATGCTATAAAATCGCCATTTCGAGTATTTTCAATGGTAACTGCGATATATAATCATAGCCCGGTAATCTCAAGCATTTACTTGAAAAACAATTAGTTTAACTATGGGTTTTTAGTGCGTTCACATTTGGAGAATAGTTTTAAATTTTAATAATTCATAAAAAGTGACCTGTTGATAGAATAATGATTTTCCATAAAAATGGCCACTTGAATGAACATGGTAAGCTTTGCAAACAGCGGTGCCATGCTTATAAAACTACGAGATATGTAAATGTAAGTTAATAAGCTTCGGGGAATTGGTTTTCAATTGGTTTTCAGGAGTCCTAAGCATAACCTAATGCTACAATTTTAATGATTGTAATAAAATTCAGGTATTAAGTTTTCCCTGTGGTGTGGTATCTCTTAAAATGTCTTTAGTTTGAATTTCAATATCTTCCTACAGTAATATTCGTTTTTGATAAGGTAGCTTTGTTTCATAGGCTATTTTCAAGCATTACGTTGCAAGCATGACTCCATCAGAAGGAAATAATTGGGCTCTGCTTTGAGCGAGACATTTGAAAAAAATGTATGAAAGCGATTTAAGTTTCGAAAAAACATTATAGTTTTAGTTGTGATTATATATTACAGCGTATGATTCATGTCGAATGTTTGAAATTTTCTTCCGAAAAATGGAATTATTTTTTTGCATCAAAATCGATATTAGAAGGAAGAAGCGAGGGCGTTGGAAGATGGGAAGGGTGAAGTCCCTGTTTAGAAATCAGTAACCCCGGTATTAGTACTGAATCGAGACACCTACACTTGGTTATTGCACATATTTGCAAAGTGAAGAAGGATGTTTCTAGATAGCAATACCTCCTGCGACAAACAATTCCACTTATTCGCTTTCCATCTCTGCGGCTCTGAAGTAGAGTCCTGTGATTAAAATATTGACCAGCTTCCATTTCTGGAAGTCGTACTCCAGGTCGTGTCGCAAGAGAAGCTGTATGGGATCCGACACGTGATTGATCCCCAATTGTGACTCTGTCCCTCAATGATCGAATCTTTGCTAACCAGCGGTCTCTTGTGGTCTAATGATCAGAAAAGTGTGGGGAAGGAATTCCTCTTTAAGCGAATTGCAGAAACATGCTTAGTTTAGGAACAGAAACATGGTTAGTTTTACCTGACCGCTGCATTTAAACGAAAGTGTATAATTGTGGTTGCAAAAAATGTAACAACCACCGTTAAGAGTAGTTGGTATAGATACACAGGGTTTCTCATCATTCATCACTCCTTGGCACTACAGCCCATGGTGGGCCTTGGCCTCCTCCACAATTCGCCTCCA
>LYUA01001473.1:171428-185510 GCA_002093875.1 Calopteryx splendens
CACCTCTTTTGGACTTTTTTTTAATCCCTCAAACCTCTTGGAGAATCTTCTCTCTCGGCATCGCCACCCCCACAGCCGGTTTCTCAAAGCATCACTTCCCCCCACCCCCCCGTCTATCTCTTTCTCGGTCCAAAAAGTCGCGGACACGCCTCCTTCCCGATCGAAACGTCTTCCACGTTCATCACGCGCTTAACGAGCCGCTCGGACGTGGAGAAATGCTAAGGGATCACCCACCTCCTTCGCAGCCCCTTCCCCCATTGCATGCCCCATCCCTTTTCTTATTTAATCAGCGTCGCGAGTGAAATGTTTCTGCCGGCCGGGGGAGCGACCGGGTGGCGTCACCCCCGTCGCGGGCGTTGATTCCCCTCGGCGGCGTGCGCCAACGTAGCGGAGCCAGAGCGAGAATTGATTCCCGGAAGTCTTGTGGCGGTCACGGGAATTTCGCGTCCCGCTCAAGTTTTGGTCGCCCCGGGTCTCCGTCGTCGTCGTGGCGCCGCGTCGAGTCGGTCGGGCCGGATCGTCTGCAGAATGTCGCGGTGCTCAATTCCCTGGCGCTCACCGCGGAGAAACGCGCAGAATATCGGAAAACAGTTTAAAAATACGCAGCGTTGCGAAGCGTGTGTGCCGGATTTCGGCGGAGGCCCCGGCCTGATGATTTAATAACGGAAATTCCACGAAAATCGGGGACTTAGAGGCGACGCAGTGTACGCGTCAACATTTTGTTTTTCTCTTTACCGATCGGCTTCGAGGGCGCCTAGATTTGGTGAAACATGCGGGAATTATTACGGGCAGCATCTGCTGATAAAAGGGTGCAATGTTAACCGAAACCTGTGTGGCATCGTAATAAATTTTGTGATCTCTTGAAGCGCCGACTCAACTCCTTCTCCACCTCCCACCCCCACACACACACACACACTAAAGTCCCTCTCGGGGTTGAGGCTAATTGGGTTGGAATGCCTTAATTTTTCAAATCGGAGCTAGCGGTGGGGAGTTAGAAACGGGGATATGTTTGGGAAACGATGATGAATCACCCACTACTTTCGAAAGTGTTGGCGTCGGATCACGACCTTCCAAAGTGAGCTTTGGAGCAATCCCTTGACATGGCGGGGGTGATGGCTGATTCTGACGGTGTCGTAAAAGGCGAAGGGCTCTGTTCCCGAAACGGAAAGCTCTCGCACTAATATTTAGCGGCGTACGTCCCTTTCACCCCGTATCCTGACAAAATGACGAATCGAGATGAAAATAACTTGAAAACTTTCATTCTCGTTGGGTTAATGCTCACCGTAGAAAGGTCATTACTCGAGGTCAAAAAGTTCACTTCTCTTCAAAGTATTTTGAGTAAAAATATTGCATGACTTCATGGTCTTTGACTGGCGCCCGAGTGATGAAATGAAGTGGATTCGTTTAAAGTTCTTCCTGCGGACAGGAAAATTGATGTCCATTGGCATTTTTTCTTTTAAGTTGTTATATTGGATTGTAATAGGTGTTCTGTCAGCTATGGACATTCCTCATCATAATGGACGATGAACTAAAGCTAAAAAAAACTCGCCCACGCCCAATACGACGATCGGATCCGCTGTTATGATGTGTTGAGTGGATTTCCTTATTTGGATTCCTGCTCTTGATTATAGGTGCTAAATAAGATATGGTCTACTGTTTATAAATTTTGTATAATTGAGATGTAGAAATTAGGGAAACCCGAAAGGCTAAGTCGTGTAGTTACGTAAGTTGTTTCGTTCGTTTATATAAGGTAAAGATTTGAATATTTAATGCGTCATTAATGGATCTATGCAGTGATAAAGCAGATTTTGAATTTCACTCAATCGTCTATGTATATTTCCTCTGCCGCAGACAAATCTAATGTATAGTCCAGAAGGATTGGAGCAGAATATTTTAAGCTGATTAATGCAGGTTGAGGACTGGTATAAATTTCTTTTCAGTTAACGCAGTTGGGCCAAGCGTTATGCAAACTACATGATGTTGAAAGGAGCCTCAAAGCTAATCCCCTAATTTGTTCATTAGTAACTGTTTGTCAAAAAGGTAAAAGTAAATTGACACTAAGAAGGCGAGTATAAATGGCACCACCAAAAGGGGAACGTCGTCCCCATTATTTAAAATGAATTTTTTTGCCCTTTTAAGAGTGCCCTCCACTCGTGAAGAATCGGCGACGCTGAAGGCGTATCGCAGGGCCCGATCCGGCGGGAGGGGGACTGCAATTAAATATGCAAATGTGCGGCTCCTTAATTTCCTTTGCGGCGCTCTTTTTGTCCCCTCTGGGAGTGGAGTAGGCAGGTGGGAAGAAAATATCTCGAAATCCTTTCGCTTCCCACCCCCTCTTCAGCCACTTCGGCGAGCCTGAAGGGAAGAAAGGGCTGCGGTGTGTGACTGAATGGCATGCGCTAGGATTTAAAGGGCCACCATTCTAACACCGCTCGCTCGTACCTAAGTTCTGAGGAGTGTGCCGCGGAGCCACTTCACCTGAGAGACGGCGTCGTCTCATTAGCGGCGGGGCAAAGTGCATAAAAGGCAATGATTCACGCCTGTCCTCTGTTTTGCCGGCCTTCGCAGCACACCTTCCCTTCTTCCGCCCCTTCGCGGCCTCCCTCTCCAATCTCCCTACCTCTTCTTTCTCCTCCGCTCGCTCACGGCCATTCGTCGCAAAGGGCAAGACGAGGGAGAGAACTGAGAGAGGAGCTGGGAAAGAGAGAGAAATTGGGAAGTGAGAGGGGAGGAGAGCTTGGTGATTTGCAAAAAGCCCGAAACATAGGGAAAAACTGGGTAGAATTAAGGAAAAGCAAAGGTTTGTTCTGGGAGGTCAGAAGTTAATCGAACTGTCTATAATTTCTGATATTTTAGGTATAATCAGACGAAAAAAAGTCAGTTTTTTAAGATTTCAAAATGTTATTAGCTGGACAAGTTTCGTTCGCCATTCACATACTATAATATACTTGTGTATAACATACTATATATTCTGTATAGTTTTTTAAAGATTTGAAAATGGCATTAGCTAGGGTAGTTTCGTAAGTGTAAAGCAGCATTTCGTCATTCACATATTATAATATACCTCTGTATTTTGTGAATTTCAATTCCTCTCATTGATGCACCTAATAAAGTGATAAGAGAAATGTAGTTAACAAAAATTCCCTTCAATTTTCCTTAATTGTTAACTGAAATATTTACCTGTGAAATGTAACACTCGTGTAACTCCTTCCTCCGAAGAGGGAATGACAGTGTTTTGGGACCACATCAGGAGTGGATAATCATTTATTTACCGAATGGGAAGGATGTTGAACATCTTCCTACTAAGTTCGTTATACAACCCGCGTAACAAGTTAATCATACCACCATAGTGGCGTATCCCTAGTGAGTCGCTCTTCTTTACTCCCGTTTCCACATTCGTTATTTTAAAGATTTAAACTAACCGCTGATTTCTATTCATGAGTAACAACTCATTGAATATTAAGTCCCATAGAATATAAATGTTCAAAGCCTTCAACAAGGAATATTTCCCACTTTCCCAGCATTCAATTATCTCCACAGAGCATAACTGAAATTATTAAGCCGCTGCAAAATCATTCCAAAAGGTTTCATTCGCGAAACAGGGTCGGCAATCAAAATAAACCGAAGGGCATCCCCGGAGGATAGCAGCAAATTGGGAAGCCGAGATACACTAGCACGGGAAATTCTGCTGATGTAGGTATGTGCTTGCACGATACAAAATTTACTTTTGCGTGTCATTCTAATATTAACGTAAACGTGAGTCAATTATTGCCATTGACATGCTAGTAAAGGAGCGCGTAGGAAGACCGAGAGCCAAAGTTACACCGAGTCTCAATTCGAACCTTGAGGAGTCTTAGGTTGGACCCCACCATGACGCATATCCTGGGGAGCAAGAGGGGTTGCGTGTGTTTTCCACTCCTCCCCTCCCCAAGCCTTTTGTTGGCACCTTTTCGGCATGGGGTGAATGGGGGCGGGGAATATAGTCCGCGGCGGTGACACCAGTTCTCGGGTCGCATGGGTGGTGGGTGGACGGTCGAAGAGAGAGGGGAGGAGGGCGTGATTGGTTGTGTGGGGGGGACGCGTGGAATGGGGAGAATTCGAGCACGCGACGGGCCCGTGAGGAGATCGCGCCTCGCCCGGCCGTGAGGGAGGACTTGATGGGGTTGGGGGATTCGCGAGAGGGAAACGAGGGGAGGGCCAAAGAAGAACTGGAGGAGGAGGAGGAATGACTGGCGCCACGTCTCTCTCCCCGTCCTCCCCCTTTCGCAAAGTAAAGTAGGCACGCATGCCACTCAGTTGGAAGACACCCACGGCACCGTCAGCGGACAGTGAGAGGCCTTGTCTCATTGCTCACGGATCCTCCGTCCCTGTTGCTTATCCTACTGTTGCGAGTGGTGGATCTTCGTCGTATTTTTTTGCGGTTCCTTTCGTTGGGGTGTGCGACGTTCAGATTTCTTCTCACCCACGCTTCCATTGTGGCCCTAGTGATCGAGTCCGGTGCGGTCGCGATACTTTCGGAAACCCCTCGTCAGGCCGGAGCCGCGCGTCCAGCTCTCCCTCTCCCCCTCTAATCGCACATCTTCTTGGGGTTGGAGGTTTAGGCCCCATGGTGTGGCAGTGGTAGTGCTCTGTGGTTGGTGTCGTCTTCGTGTTACGAAAATCCGAATCGTTGATCTTCTTCCGTGGTCTCCTGGCCGAATCGTCTTCCACGGTCGTCGTCCCCCTCCCCTCCACGTGCGTCGGCCCTTGTGTTTTCGAGTGCACCGTGGGGTAGTCCGGCGACAAAACGGGTGCTTGTAACAGCGCCCTTCTGTACAGTGGCCCGGCCATCGGCCCGTTTCCCACCGCGGCCCTGCCGGTCCCTCCCGGTGCGCCTCGGAAAGGGCCCCCGGGCAAGGCTGCCCGTACAGCCGGCGCCGCCCCCGCAGATGTGGCAGCAGGGCAAGTTTCAAAAGTCCAGCCGACCTCGCAGGAGATGATGGGAGTGGAGACGGCGGCCGTGGGGGGAGGTGGGGGAGAGGTCACAGCCAGTCGGAAGGGTAGTGGACGGTGGTCACCTGCGGGGAAGGGCGCCATGTTCAAGAGGATGATATTGCACTCGGTGTCGGAGGAAAAAAAAGGTGAAGTCCATGAAACACTTGCTTTTCTATCGTGGTTTTCCTTAGCAGCCGCTGCACTCCGGGAATGCCGCTCGATTATATCCAAACAACAATGAAAGTCATATTTGAGAACAATTCTTGTAATGGTAAATTTGAGTTATCGTGTCGTCGTGAAGTAATTTTGTCTTTGTAGCAAATGGAGAATTCCCCATAATTAAATGCAAAAATTCAACTCCTTTATTTCTTGCAGGATTAAATAGTAGTGTTATTCGAGTAAGAATTTCTTGTCTTGCCAAGCTAACTTTTGTTCTTGTAATCTACACATATATTCCTTATATTCTGCATTTCCAAGAATCAATTCTTTTAGTAGACATTTAAAGTTTAAATGCGTGACTATATTTTTTTAACAAATCAAAAAAAGACCTTCTAAAATTTTGTTTCCATTAAACTTTGTGGCTTGCGTGGTAGTTAACCATTCTTAGAAGAATTGCTTCTTACCTTGTCCAGAATAATCCTCATTTACGCTATGCATTTATTTACCAAAGAATTAAAGGTAAATAAAATGTTCACATCAATGACTGTACTTACAATGTATGTGCAATCACCACGCTTTGTGAAAATATGTTTTCTGTTATTGTTTTGTGTTTAGCATTACCGGAACGAAACTGACGTATAATTAGACTTTTTTACCGTCATATTATATATTTGATGGATAGATTGCCAGTTATGGCACTTCATTTATTGTAAGAGGTCAACCCACTGGAGTTTTGCCAGGCGTATATAATAACGAAAAAATGAAACTGGTGAATAGATAGTCTAAATATAATATGCCGAATTGGAACGCCGAAATGGAACTGTGACGCCGTTGAACGGAAAACGCTTACGTTTCATGATCCACATTGAAGGAAAGCCTTCTCACTCAGGTACACTGGATGAAATACCGATTCCGCTGAGATTCATGTAATATTGTATGCCTTGGTCTCTCAAAAACGTTCATTATTGTATTTTGAGAATTTCGGCAATTTATCACTGGATCTTTCGGGTTCCTGTTACTGAATCTTTCGATTATTTCCTGTTAGTGTATGTATTCTAACATAATGAATGTGAGATATTTGCCTTTAGACTGTTTTTTTATTTTTATTTGCACACTCGCAAGCGAGGCAAGGTACAAAATATTATCTAGTGGCTTCACGGCGTGCATTTGAACCGTAGATGAGCACTAATAATACCAAAATCCGGTTATAAGCGTTGGGCAAGGAAATTACTAACCAGCGGAAAGCCAAATGTTGTTGCATTGAGTAAATACTTTTAGACTGAAATCACGAATAATATTATTGTTCGCTCAAAATAGATTGTCGAATGGATCGTTGGCAAATTACTCATGGATTGTTTTTCTGTGAATAAAGTCAGATAAATTGAAGTTTTCTTGTGTCAAACAACCTTGCTTAGATTTACCATGTTCAGTTTGATGGTTATTTTATAATTAGCCCCTATTTACGTTCCGTGGCATTTAGTCTTAATGGGCTCGTTGGTGTGAATACGTTTTTCTGCTTTTTTTTAACTTTTGGATGAAACTTGCCGTGAAAACAAGTCATAAACTCTGTAATTTATAGATCATTATAATGGGATTCAATTTTTAATTGATGTGAAACTAATGTTATGTCACGTTAAACATATCAAACTGTGAAGCCTCCACGGCATAAATCTTTGGCAAAAACTCATGTCTCTTCAAATGTGCGTAAACATTCTGCAATTGTAATTTATTTGTGTGAGTGCCCTAAAGCCTAGGTGGCACATCGAAGAAGGAAATGTCTTTCTGGACGTCTCCGGTGAAATTCGAGGTCCGTGTCTGTTATATATTTTTTAATCAAAAGGAAATTGCTTTGGGAGATAATCATAAATCAGGGTTATTTTTTCGTGGATTTTGTGTGAGTAGCATTTGGCCGTAGCCAATTTGGTTCCTAATTTTCGTAATAGACTACTACAACTTAAAAATTAAAGATCGATGATTTGGAAGCGATAGTTAATTTATTGGTTTGTAGGGCGCATTTTAGATTGTAATATGGTGAAAAAGCAGCTGCTAGGCGTAACAGTTGTGACCTATATGTACTCAATCTACCGAATAAGGCACAGTGACACAACAAAAAAGAATATTTTTGCTTAGCAATCATGAGTCGGCTATAATTCCAGCTAAATAGGGTTAGTGGGGAGCTAAACCCTATTAGCCGAACCAACGGAAATATTCCGTTGTTACTCATTGCTTGAGCCCTTTATTTTGATTAAAAATTGAATTCGTTTCGGAAGACTTAAAAAAGGGTTCACTTAAAAAAAACAATTAGGAAATTCGAAATTAATTTAAAATTTTAATTAGTGTTTTCTATGAGTCGTATCTTATTTAATTATTTAGTTATTTTTTTATAAAGCGATAATTGTATTGTTATGCCTTGTTACTAGATCCATGAGGCAATGGGTAGAGCATTCTGCTATTGACCGAAGGGTCCCAATGCAAATATTGTTGATGTCTATGGAAGGTAGCTAAATCCAAGAGGTGATTTTCTGGGCACCAGATCTTCGTGGGTTATCCGAAGCCCATCCCCCCACTAACCTGAAGTGTGAATTTCACTCACCGATAGGCTAAGTATGAAAATCCTCACCTGTCAGATAAATCTAAGGGCTGATGCCGTGGTTTTAAATGACCTTATTACGGGTTGATTGGATGGAAAGTTGTCCAATATCGTTTATTTAAAAAAGTTCATTGTTTAATTTGCACGCTGGTCTTGCCAATAAGTTTCTTCGGATTGTCCGCTAATTGCATCATACTGCACTTTAACCCAAAGCTTCGCTTAAGCTGGGAATCGGTTGCATCCTAACGCCCCGTCCTCGCAAAACCTTTTCATAGCTCTGGAGTACCGTCTCAACGGTGTGCTAGCTCGTTCAATTTCCTATTTTCGGCATCAAGCTCCATTCCTGACCATTCTTATCGATGCATCTACGACCGTCATCAACGCTTTCACATTCCATTTCAGAAGTTACTCTCGAGGCGTGGAAATTAGGTTGTCTCCCAGTGGAGAAAAACACGACTCCTCGAGTTCCATCTCGCATTCGCTATTGCTCCCGCAGTTTCTTTGGTGTTTGACAAATTCATCGCCGTCATCCAGACACACACTGGCTTTAGCCATTTGCTCTCTACGCCTCCCTAAATGCCGCCCATCACTGCCTTCCGATGCGTGGTATTTGCGCGCTTTAGCGTTTCCTGTTTATTCCAAGAGCCCGGTTACGTCAACTTTGTCTCATGTCGTTGGAGATTTGTCCCTCAAATAGCCGATGGCATAGTTGGCCGGACGTCAAAGAACATGTAAAAATGTGAGTTGTGACGTAATCATCGGAACTTGAAGAGCCGAAGAAGCTTCATGCCCAAGGTTGGCGATCGGCCCTCTCCTCAGAAAAGCGATGAGTCGAGGTGTTACCCCTGGCGCCACGCTCTTTGGGTTCTGCCAAAGGGCATTGTGGCTTCAAGCGTTACGTCAGTTCTTTGTTTTCGGGTGAAGGGCCGTTTGCTACCGCCGTATGGATACGGCTGCCCCGCACTATCAGCGGCTCTCCCAAAATTCCCGGAAGGTTAGTAGTCTGGTCAGCCTTTGTTTTGTAATATTGATGATTCATCCTCATGGTCTTTCGGGAAGAATTGAAACACTGGAAAATAAGGCAATGGACAGAAGGAATATCTTTCGTAATGCTGCCATGAAGACATTCCAATGGAACAGGAATTCTTAACGAGTGGTTCTGGCACCTCTAACAAGCTGTGAGTGAGTGACGCCCTGGTTCAAAATAAATATTACGCGGCGTGTTAGAGGAAATTTCACTTTTTTTAAAAGTAACTTTTGAGTAGTGTTAAGCGAAACACCTAATTCTAAAAATTGCAATAAATCATGGATTCGTAAGTAATTGAAAAAATGACGTGCTAGTGGATTATGGGAAAGTTGCTGAAAGTGCTCATAATTGATGCAGAAAGAAATCCAGTCCATTTAGCCAGTGTCATCTGGATGAAAATGCAATGGAATTCGTCTCCGTTACTCCTCGCCAATAATATCCATTGTGTTTAATTGCTTGAGAAGGTTAAGGTGGCCCTGTACCGAATGGGCCTTCTCGGAAGCTCCCCCGCAATGTCCACCATTCTTTTGGCGAAATGCCTTGAAGGGTAAAGGCATTTTCCTTCTGTTTGTGGTGAGTCACAGTTAACTGTGAATGAATGTGGTAGATTCCTAGCTCATATAGTTACCAGCTGTCGATAGTGACAACTTTTTATAAGCCCTCTATGGCTGGTAATGGAAATCTTTAATTTCAGAATATCGTCTCACCAAAATCATCTCATCAATACAATTTGGGAAGTTCGGGAGAGGAGATGATGCGTAATTGTTTCTTTTCGTCTGGTATTTTTAATGTGAACTTAATTTCACTGACAGTTGGGCTTAAGTCATGGATATATTATTGCCCTTGTCCTATATAGGCTAATTCTTATTCGTATTAACTAATTTCTCGCTTCCATTTGGCTTGTAGATCGAAATTTTTCAGTTGCACTTTGTAAAAGCAAAGGAAAACTGAAGTAACTAGAGAGTAACACCCTAGGCGCGACTCATGAAACAGGTAATGACGGTCGTGAAACCTAATAAGTACGTATTAAGTTATGAAGAATGAACGTAAAGAAATTTCCATTGGATAGCCAAACCAATCGTGGGATTTATGCCTGGATGGTAATTAAAATTCTCTCTTGGCGAAATTGGGTGAAAATATTTTTTAAATTGTAATTATAAATTCATTTTTTCTTATTTTCGTTTGCATTGTATGAATTCGATTCTAAATATATTTAATTTGGTTTTATTTTTTGTCTTTTCTCGTTATTCTGTTGGAATTCCACATGTCAGTCATGATGATGTGAGATTTAATTCATGAGGTCATTCTGGTGAGTTTCTAAAAATGTTCTACACCTCAAAGTGGATTAATTCTAAGACTTGCTGTGTTTATAGCCTTTGCGGTAGAACGTTACGCTTATCCTTTTTGCTCCTCTTTGTACACTTTCAGGGATGTTCGACCATTTCAACTGCTTCGTCAGCAGAGAAGTTTTATTTTATTGAAACCGCGTCTTCATTCAGAGTGAGCTCCTCCGATACGTGCCTATATACAAATGTTGGTGAGCCTTATCAGATCTGTAGAGCAAGTTTTCACGTCCATATCATATTACAGCCATCTTCTCTATGTATTTTGCCAATATTTTCAAAATTAAAATTGTGCCAATCTCGAGTTATCAATCAAAATTTAATTTTGAAGCTTCAATACGCCTTGCCGGCCACCTGTATTCTCCTACCCTTTCCAACAGCCATTCATAATGCGTCCACTTACTTAGGACCGGTTGGATCATGTCTGGTTACGATCGCCTTCTACCTAGCCTCCGCCTTCAGGGTTAGCTGATGGCTATCAATGATATCTGTCACACTCTCACGTAAGTAGACTGCTACCGGCGCGCTCGAAAGCCCGATTGTATTAGGATACATTCTGACCGAGATAATGACGAATATGATAATATTCGCCCCTCTCATCTTGTTAGTATACTCGCAGTGGCGTGTGAACAAATTGCTTAGATTGTGATCGTGGAACATAACCTCGTGGCTTAGAGAATAAAGCAACAATATTGTATTAATTATCTACTTATATTATTTTATGGTAGGTTTTTTATTTAAAGTAATTGCAAATTTCGCGTTTATTTTGTCTAATACTTTAATCTATAATAGTATACAAAATTATTCTCCGGAAGAGCGTTTGTTCTCCATCTGGCTTGCAACTTCATTTCTTCGTTGATTACTTTTGAAGGAGATATGATGAAAAATGGCACAAATTTCACCAAGGACGGCGTTCATCGCCGGATCAACTTCTTTGAAATGCGTAGGGATATTTCCCCGAAAAATTTCTGCTTCATTTCCACCTATAAGGAAAAAATAATATTTAGTAACAATTTATGGGTAGGAAAACCCTTGACAAAACTACCTAATTATAAGTTGTTCCAGCACAACCAGTTTTTAAAAGAACCTAATGAGTGTAGCGATAAATAGTATAAGTAAACCATACAATTTAGTAAATAACACCAGTGGTAATTGAGATTTTCCGTTGTGAACTTGCTTAAAAATTCTACAAAAATGTTTCATTGGAGGATATGTATAGCAATAAACTGGTTAAAATCAGAAAATAAAAGTGTAGTGCATACAAGAGGTACGTGGCAAGAATGAGTTGCGAATCATTAGGGTGAATGAAGCATTCGTTCGGGCTATACTCACCAAAAAGAACAGTTAAATATGGCTTTAAATGTATAGGATGGTATTATTTTTTTACTAGTCAAAGACTACTCCCCCGGCGATGATATTTTTATATGTGTAGAAACTATTGATGCGATCACTTTCGAAAAGCGATAAATTTCCTTTGCACTCTTCTTCGGTCTTCCTCATTCATTGGTAGGGTTATGTATTCCCCGGTCAGCGAAGATACTGCTCGCTGACCTTTCGGATCGTCCTGGAAGCTGTCGATTTACGGATTCCACAAAAATCACAGACTGTGACAATGATCGACCCTATGGCAAAATACCGTAGTGCCAGCAATAGTTGTTCCATTGGAGACAATGATTTATTATTGATGAGAAATAGATGGATAATTGCATTTAACTATGCAAGTTTACCTATCATCGGATTATTTCGTTAAAAAATTCACAAAAATATGACTTACCGACCTGTTGTTTGTTCCAACTTTTCCTCGAACCTCTCCAAGAGTTTCACTACCGATAACTTACGCAGACGGAATCTCATTTTTAAAAATTCATCCATGGCATTACAATGTTCTCAGTGGAAATGGGGACTTTTTCATCTCTGTTTTTAATGCGCGTGATAGAATGTTTTTGGTGGAAATAAGGCAACGGGAGATGGGTATTGATCTTATTTCTAAATTGGCAGTGTTAACTTAAAAGTATTGAAACGAAGTGATTCCACAAACAAAATTTCCAAATATGACTTCGAGTAATCCCATCGAATTCTGTATTTTTAATAGGGCCTTTTTAGTTAAATAGTTTTCACAATGATTGCAGGTTAATCACTGCAGACGCTTTCTTTGAATGTCATTAAGGGCTTTAGGGGAAAAAATCATTTTGAGATATATTTGTGGTATTTATGGTAATAATGTTCAGATGCAGCGAAAAAGCGAAGCAGTGGCCTTATTTTTATAGGACCTTCTCTCTCTTAATGGGTATTCTTTCTATTGTTTACCCTATTGCATTTCGAAAATGTTCAATACATGCGTTGTTTATACCAAATTTTCATAGCATTTAAATGTTGATTCATGCTGACGGTGGACGTTTTTAGAAATAAGCTGTTTTCCCCTTTCTTTAAAAGATAATTCTTCTTAAGCGTAAGCGTGCTGTGTCGGAATCCCCTCCCGCAATGCTCTTTTCCAGAGGATTTCCTTGTATACTTTTCCATTGTATGCTATTTCAGGGCGTATGACGTTTTCCTTAAATTTATAAATTTTCTTTTAATTTGAAACGTATTTACAGGCGTGTGGTGTATAAAATTATATTCATGTGTTACGTAACGCTCCCCTCGCCTCTCCGAGGGTTCTTGTATAAAGATTCTCTCAACAAAAAGAAGCTTTTTCATACGGGTATCCTATGCAATTTCTTCTCTTAGCCTAGGAAAATGCGCGCAATTACTTTAAATTACGCGAAAAAATAGTAACGGGTTTATCCAACATTCAATTTTTCTTTTAATGGGAGATCCGAGCATTCGGCTAAAGGAAAGCGCTTGCTACGTATAGGTATGCAAGGCATTTTGATTAAGCGTTTGTGAAATGAAACTTTGAAAAGATAACTTGGTTCTTACGGAATCTTGACGAGTTTATAATGTAAGCCGTTCTGATGTGGATTCCACAATGTGGTTTTCCTGAGAAAAAGTTGAAGCATCTACGCAGTGAATTTTCCAGTCCTAAATGTATCCAACGAATGAACCACAAGGATCAGTCTTTCAATCTTAAGTTAGTTCTCGAATGTAATCCAAAGTATTAGAAATTGAAGTGTTCTGCAATTGGATTTTAATTTCTCAAAAAGGCTTTCTCAACAGCAAAAGGTCGTGACAATGATATCGTCAATCAATCTGAACAAAACTACGTAAAGGTGTATCAAACTTTTCAGAATTTGTGTCTATAATAGTTTATGTATTGACTATGCAATGCGCTATAGATAAATGGTAATTTTTTTGCTGGAGATGGGAAGTACTAAGGAGATATTCTTGGCCCAAGGTTTAATACTAACATCCTACGCCCTGTGTTAAATATGACTTTTCGATACTATGCTTCATTTGAAGAACAGTATCCTACTCATAAAAAATTTGGTGGAGATTTTAGTGAAATGTCTTCCTTCACATATTGAGTATTTCGTAATGGTTGTCCATTGCTTGGAATTTATAATCGCAAAGCATAATTATGTTAGACCTTCGTATTTTATATTGACGAAATTAAGTACTGTATGATATCGGTCTTTCACTGTCAATTCATTTTTATGATTTATTTCAATTAGCCATCTAACTTAAAATCTTAGTCTCCAAACTCTCCCAATCGTTGGCTTCCGTTGTGATTTTACAGTCTCTTTTGAAGTTTTCCGATAGTGGAGGAAGACTGATCGACTATCCTACTTATCAAAGAATGCTGCGACTTATTTCACGCCAAGTGGAAGGAAATTCATGTTTCGCGTTCACTGTAAACTTAGTGGGTTCTTGAACCATAGGAGACGGGAATCCCTCGAAAACTCTAAAACTAAAATTCCAAAGTTAGCTTTAATTCCGTGATGTGCCTTTCCAAGAACGAGGGAACATGGTTGAACCTGAGGGCGATATCTTGAGATTCTTACGATAAGCACTCTTCGCGCCATTCATCGCATCGCGGCCCTATTTTCGCG
>LYUA01001473.1:185623-216880 GCA_002093875.1 Calopteryx splendens
GGGGGACGTGTGGTGTGATGGATGATTCCCCCCCTCCTTCCTCCATCGTCACCCCGACCCCTCGACTTCCCTTCCCTTTCTTCGTATTTTTTTTCCTTTCCCTCTTCCCCTTGCAGACACTGGCCCACATCCCGCGTGAGACAAGCGGGACTCAACAAACCGACGTCGTCCCTCTCGCGCGCTCTGTCAGTCCTTATCCGGCGCCCACCCCGTCCACATCCCTCCGCTGCCAACCGTCCACTCGTCCCGCCCCACGTCTCTCTCTCCCTCTCGGGACAGGGCATCCATTTCGCCGCTCCCCTCGCGTCGTCCCCGCAACAGCAGTGGCCTCACGCGCCCTGCTCCGCCCGATCCCGCCGGTCGTCGTGTCGATTGAGTGCGAGGGAAGCGAGTGAGGCTCACACCCTCTCTCGGCACCCGCGAGACTCGTTACCCTCCCGTCGTCGAGTCCCCGTCCAACTGGGATCCACGGGGTTGCCCCCGGCGGCCCTCCCCGGGGCGGCCGGAGGGGCGTGGATCGTGGGCAACGGGGAGAGGAAGGGCGGCGGTGGCGGAGGATGGACTGCCGGGAGCGCTTCTCCCAAGAGGGTGCCGGTGCTCCCCGTGTCGTCGCGAGTGTTAATGTGCCGGGATATGAACGAGGCGGACGAGGATGCGTCCACGTCGGACTCTGGGGGCGAAGTGGGAATCCCGCACCCCCGCGTCCCCCGGGAAGCCGTGGTGGTCGTCGTGAAGGATAGGCCCGCGCGGCCCGCCGGACCCAGGACCGTGGAAGTGCACTCGGACGAAGAGCCTACGGTCAAGGTGCCCACGAGGAGGAGGAGCGTCTCGGTGCAGATGCGTAACTACTACGACAGGGTTCATCGTTACCTCACAGGTAACCCGCGTTTGAAGCGTGTAGGTGTAGGCGTTGTGCGAGTCTGGTAGAATCGGTGTTCTACCAAAAAAAAGAAACCACAGTAATCAGCCCGAATGTTCTTTTGATAGATGAGGGTAGAGCTCACCCAGTGCTAAGCCCAACAGCTTGTGATATTCACACATCAGGGTAGGGGGGCCAGTTCCTTTACCTGTGCCGCCTGCGGTTTCCCAGCGTGACCTGGTACCCAAAAAATCACAGAGCTTGGCTGAAACTGAGGGTGTCCAGATGCGTTACCCGGAATCGAACCTGGGCTCTGCAGTTCCATTAGGGCAGCGCTCTACCACTGGACTACCATGCCCTCTGTTCTACCGAAGAGGCTGCGAAATTGCCGGAAACATCAGTCACTCCCCCGTTCGTTGATGAGAAAAATACGTCATCACATGTGCTGTTTGTATTTTAATCCGACCTTGTGTCGACAGATGTAGTGCGAATTTCTAGTGGCTGTGAGGATTCGTGATTTTATGAATCGATAAAAAAGGGAATAGGAATCCTTGAAGATTCGAATAGATTTCTCGGCGTATCGTCTCTCTAGAAGTGCTTTTGACGTCAGCTTCGCTGTATCGCCCTACTTCAGAACTAAAGGAGAAAGAAAATTTTTATATTTCTGAAGTAACCCCTAAAGGATAAAAATACTTATAAAAATTGTTCCGGGTAATTTTAAATAAAAAGGAATCGTCAACTAATGAAGTCGTAAAATCAAAAAGTAATAATATAATAGTGGATTGTGTAAAAATGTTTGGTAGTAAATGAGAGATGCCAAACAATTGAAACTTAAATGGGCGTAGGGAAAAATTACTGGATTTAATAAAAAAAATTCCGAGTAATAACGGAATTGAAACAGCCCTAAAATTCAGCATTTTATAAATATGAAATACGCCCTTCAAAGAAGACCTAGTAGGAACTGTATTGCAGAAACAGTAGAATAGCATATTTAATTTTTGGCTGCCAATTCCCGAGCTAATATGTAATTCTAAGAAATGAGTTTTGGTACTTCCTTTAATGGTCAGAAAATTACAGTTCTGATCTTCTTAGATGCGTAATTAAAATAAATAGTCGAATTCATAAATTGCCCTGTAAAGAAAGAAAACTACCAAAAGATTTCTTATGCTACTTAAACCATTGAAGTTTATTGTAGAAGGGGTGAAATGGCCGTCGATCGTAATTTTAAAGAAAAGCCTCATTCATGGCCATATTAACAAAAATGAGCAAGAACGGGAGGAAGTGGGGAGGGAAATGTACGGAGAGGGATTATTTTCCCCACACTGGACGGGCGGAGGAAGGGAAATGGAAGTTGGGGGCACACCGGAGATGGCGTAAATATTTCGCCTTTTCAGCCGGGAGGAAGTTAGTCGCCCTGGCTGTGGCGAGCGAGGATGAGGAGACGCCCCCCTCCCACCTCTTCGTCCTCCGCCTCCTGATAATACGTTTCCGGTGTGAGAGACTCAGGTTTTTCCCGGACGCATCGCTTTAACCCCATCCCGTCCCTCATATCCGACCCCTCCCTTCCCCCCCCCACTCCTCCCCTTCCCGCCCTCACCTCTCGTTCCACTCGTTTCTGAAACCGCTTCCCTTGCCCTTCGCTTTCCCTCCCACCACCCCCGCGCTCCCTTAATTATTCCCGAGAGTTAATTGAAGCCCGCATTGCGCCCGTTGACAATTGACTCGTGAGATATCTTCCCCCGTCCCCCTCAGTCGTTCGTGGGAGGGTCGGTTCGCCGGTGGGTGGTGGAGGTCCGCTCAGGCGAGGTGTCGTTCTGTTGTGCGTGCCACTGCACTTGTTCCCCGCGCGTGCGTTTGTGTGTGCGTGTGTGCTCGTATCCCCCGTGGTGTCGCAATCTGGAGGACGGAGGCCGCGGTGATGGTTAGATTCCTCTGGGCGTGGTGTCGTCGAGCCGGGAGGCGAAGCAGCGCAGCAGCCGGCTCCGCGGTTCCTCGGTGTCCGTGGGCTCGTAGTAAAACGAGACTCGTAATCGCATTCATATCAGGTGATGCCCAAGTCCTTGACACGGTCGTCCCCCGTGGACCATCTGAGCTCCCTCCTCCCCTCCTCTTTGTCCCACCCAACGGTCTTGTCGGGCCACGCCGATCCCTGCCCCTGCTCCTCGGTAGTCCCTGCATTTGTAAACCACTTAAACGAGTTACGTAAAAGAGTTTCGAGAGCTTCTATTGTGCCCCCGCCCGTGAGGATGAAAGCGAGATCGATTTAACTTTGACGCATGGCTGGTTTGCTGCAATACTTCTTGGTGCGTGCGTGTGTGTGTGGAGTCTTTCATCAATCTTTGTCGCCCGTCGAAACTTTTGCATTGATATTCATCATTTTTTTATGCTGCCGTCACCAAGGGACTTGAATTAAATTAAATTTCCATCCAAGATTGAATTCAATTTCCTTAATGAGTGATTTCTTTCTTAACCAGTTGATACCACTGTATATAACTGGCTCCAACTGAATGATTAGATTTTGTCGTCAAGGCGTAATTATCCACTATTCCAAGAACTCGGTTGATAATATATTAAAGACTCGCCGGGAATTTATGTGATATTCCTAATCTTTTCTTTTTTGGGTTCTTACTATTTCTTTTACGTAATTAACCTTTTGGCTTATCCTTCGATAACACGGCAGGTATTACTATAAATGGTGTTCGAACGGTAGCACCCAATTTGGCCTACTCCTGTTGGCCTATGCCCGTGCCCTCAGAACTTGAAGTGGACATTAATTCTTCCATCCCGTCTGCTTGGTTAACGTTCAAATTTCCTTTCTCTCTTAAAAATGCATACACATGCTTGGGTATAGAGAAATCAACTAGCTTCTACCAGAAGAAAATGTAAAGGTTAAATTATTTCAACTATTTTGTTCATAGAATACAACATTTTAATAATTGTTATTATTTAGTATTTTGTTCAAATAGTTCTAGTTATCGATTAATACCTCATGCCCTTAAGCACAACTGTCGCAATTTTTACAAGGTCAGCAAAAGTTTTCGGTGTTTTTTTTCCTGCGTTTCATAGGTATAATGGAAAGGTTGCGTAAAAATATAAAGAGTGGGGAGCATTTTTTAAATGACCGGTGACCCGACGAGGTATAACCTGTTTCAATATTTTTATTCGTCATATTCCATAGTTTTCGCTCCATGTCTATGAGAGCCACTCATTTTTTTCTATGTATACAGGCATTCCGCGCGAGTCGTATTGGCTTACTAATGGACGTAAAAAGTTCTCGGAAAATTGCCCAAGATTTTTCTCCGAGTTGAAAGTAGTCCTAGGCTTGTTTTGAGTGTTTCATTTTTTATACGACGACATATTCATCACTCCCATTTTTAGTTCGCTCGAAAGAGAGTGATTCGTTTTGCTCTTGTTTACGCGTATTTCTCCCATAAGCCGCGAAGTATCCATCGCGGATGTTCGTGTTCCATCTCTTTCCTCCCATCTCCCTTCTTCACATTCTTTTCATCCTCTTCGTTTACCCATGAAGTAGTGGCTGAGGATATTTTGGGAGTTTTGGCCGCCGTCTTATCCTTTAAGAGTCGCGAAAATCAAAACTTCTTGGAGCTTCGGACCGAAGGTTGTTTTATGCACCGACGCAACGCTGCCTGCGTTCGTTTGTGTGAAGAGTTATGTATTTGGCATATTGAGGCTTTAGTGACGTAGGTAATAGTGCTTTCGCTCTCATTTTTTTAATCCGCTCGATAACACCATACGGTTAGCATAGCATAAAGAGCTACCCTGATTCTTCAAGGAAGTTTATTTACTATCCTTTAATATACTATTTTTTGTTGACGGCTGTTATAAGTGTTCAAAGGGTATATCATTATTTATATCATCATCGCAACGAAATTGTTTGAGATTTATAAAAATATTTTGGGTGTTTTATAGTGACAAGGCACAAGTGTATGTATTTTTTTACTTTAGTGGAGTTTTCTCCGTTATCAGTTTTCCATAAGCACAGTTTCATACCTACGCATGAATTTTTTCCCTTGATATACTCAAGAGTGTGGAGTAAATATCTTTCTAGCTTTCTTACCATCGTTGACCTTGTTCTTCCAATATATTGTTTGGAGTATTTGGCGTGTGTGGAGTCATATTAAAGTGGCATTTACTTTATCTTTTTTTACTAATTTTCGTAAATTTTATGCATTTACAAATTATTGCCCTCCATTTTTTCTAACATTCAGCCTAATTGCGATGGTTATTTTTTTTGGCAAAGCCCTCTGAACTCTTTGGTAATGATTAACACTAATCTGGTCTGTGGCGAATGTTCCATAATTCTTTCCTCCCATTCCGACACTTCAAATTCAGTAATGCATCGTAATCTTAGATTGCTCAGTGTAATGTAGGTTTAAATTGATCGAATAGTTAAAACCTTATATTTAAACCGGAGGAGGGTTCATCTCTTATCTCCTTTCCGAAAGCATTCCTCCGTGGGAATACCGGAGTTTTAATACCTCCTTTTTTCGTTTTTATGGCGAGCGTACCCATTTCATGACTATTTTTACCTACCATCGCCGAATGAATGCCTCCCTATTCAGCTGTATTTCCACACCGCCTCCTTCAAGGCAGTCCAATTTCGGCATTGAAAAGGGTGGGGGAGCAAGGTGACGGGGCTCTCGATCTGTTTTGACGAAACAAAGCCGTGGCGGCACGAATGTCCGCTCTCGCGAAGAGAATGTCACTCGGACTGCGTCGTCGGCTCGAGTAACAATTTCAGATTGACCGCGCGGGATACGTCCCCGCAATTCTCAACCTTCCCTTCCCCACTGGCGCGGCGTACGCACGTCGTCGTCAGCATCCCGATTTTGGACCCGCTCCCGATTATAACCACACATCCTCATATCCCATCACCCGGGGAGGGGTCCTATCCTCCCCTCCCGAGCGCTCTCCATTCCTCCTTCCCTCACTCCACCTCCAAATATCCTGTCAAGCCCCCCGCCCGCTTGACGAGGAGTCCGTGGCGCGAGAACGACTTTGGGAGTAAGGTGTTGGGAAGGTCGCAGGAACTATTTTGGCCCCCCTTTCTCTCTCGCACGCAAACACACGCTTTGCTTTAGGATACCTTCGTCCGCCTCCACTAGAGTCCCGCCTCCGCTTTTTCCTTCACCACCTGCACACAACTCCTCGGACCCGGCCCAAGCACCCACACCCTTCTTGGCTCTCGTCCCTCGCCTTATCCCGGCTTCTTCTGGCCCAGCGGCAGAGCGGGACCACTCGAAGAAATCCGTTTTTCTTATGTTCTGTTTCAAACTGTTGTGTGTCCATCCCTATTCGGGGGCGAGTACCAGCGACACCTTATTTTCATTTTGTAAATAAAAACAACTTGCGCAATATCGTATTTCCGAATTGATGGACTGAAAGTCTTGAAAAATCATCTCCTATCTAACTGTTCGCGGGAAATTGTTTTTTTTTCCTTGCAGTGTTTCTACACCGCGAAACACTTTAATTTAGCACGAAATATCGACGAGCTAGCTCCACTACCTGAGGCGGATATTTTCATATTTATTTGCTCTTCTCTTAGCCATGGTGTCAGTCAGGTTGAGGTTTTGTCTTTTTTTAAAGCCTTCTAGAAACACCTAGAATCTAACGTTTTTAACTGTGCCTACTACTGCGTGAACGGTAAATATGTGTGTATATTCACAGTCCAAGAATGATTCTTTTCAATGTCTCGTCGTATTTTTCATCCCACACCTGCTATTAATCGTTTGGAATTCCACTCGTCTTCAAGCATTCCATATTTATATTGATATTATATTTCTTTAAATTTGGTCACATTATCTTTTGACTACCGTTCACTAATTTCACCTTATCGCCATCGCGTTTTTTATCCGTTCTACACTAGCACTCACTCCTACCTCCTTCCTTGCCACCACAAATAGAAATAATTGGAATTCAAATGATCCTCGACGTTATTTTTTACGCCCATCTTCCCTATCGAATCTTCTATTCCCTACATGCTGTCAGATCCAGAAGTATATGGGTTGTATGATATTACATAACCAAATCTTCATTTAATGGCATGTAACTAAAGACATGATATAAGGCATGGTTTACTAAAAAACGAAGTTAATTTTTTTAGAATCTTTTGAAAATGAGAATTAGAGATACCCTAACGGGTTTGAAAAAGTAAAATTTGCAATGAAATAAGTTTTCTCTTCAGAAACTCGGGGGATATCATTTGTGTTTTAGTTCGAACAATTATGTCAGCATATAGGGTCATGCAGGAGTAAATGGGACCCCAGCAATAAGGGTAATTTTTTACTTGATCGTGTAATTTCGAATAGTTTGAATGAAGTCACTAAAATAAAATGTTATTCTGTTTTGTTCGGTAATTTTATCTGCGAAAAATTAATTTATTGTAAGAATTGGTTGATTAAGGAATCATATTTCTTGTAATATTTTTTTGTGATCTCGCCTGCCAATGCAATGGGAGATTGGAATTATCTTTTCGATATATCTTATCGATGTCAGTATTGAACTATTTCGATTTGTATATTTCTAGTAGGTTAGATGTTTTAGAATACTTGTTGAGCTAATAAGGTGAGCTAGTATTGAGAGGTGTGATATTTATTACAGTTTAAAGAATGATCGTCAATTAAAATCCGCAGGGATAACTGGGAAACATAAGAAAGGTCTCAATTAATAGGTAGATGAACGTCGTAGAAGTGAAGTATTCATGGAAGTGAAATCTTATGCTTTGTAATAATCGTATGCCAACATTTAGAAACATTTTAAAATTTAATCCATAGTGCTAATTGTACATTTTTTTTAATTGTGCAGAGGGAAATATAAAGTGTTTTTCGATAAATATACACGTTTTACAAGTAAAACAAATTATTGTATATCTTTCCTCGTGGTCATTGTGAACCGTGTTTATATCCATTTGTTAACCGTGACGCTAGTTGATTGAGAAAGGCGCAAGTTATTTTGTTAGGCCAGAGAGACATAGGCCTGTCAGGATGTTACGACTCAACTCCATCTGTCCACCTCAATATCTTTCTCCTTACCCGTTTTCTTCGCCGCCTCCACCTGCTCCATCCCCCCTCGCCTCATAAAAACCTCTTCGAATCCTTAACCCCGTCACCCACTCTGCCATTCCGAACCCTGTTCCCCTTCCAGACACCCCCCTATCCTTTTCCAGCCGGGTGTTGCAATTCTATGATTATTCGATCTCTTGATCGGTCGGATAGACCGGTTTAATGATTCGAATGGGCAAGGGGGGATATGACGGTTTGTGTGAAGGAGCGGGAGGAGATTATCGGTTTCCAGTTTGAGTGGGAAGGAGGGAGAGGAAGGCCGGGGTGAATTTTAAGGGTGAGCCGGACTGGGATTTTGGCTGGGAGCCTCGAGTGTTTCGCCTCCTTGGGGGGACGAGGAAGGAAGGAAGGCAAACCCCTCCCGAGGGGCCTTGCCTCGATGCTTGAGTAGTTCGCGCCTCGGGCGAAGGGGGAAGTTTTTTTGGATCCCATCCCTGTGTTTTTTCTCTCCGGAGAAAGTGGATGGATTCGGATTGGGTGGGATGGGTGTTAAGGGGTGCTCTGGAGGTGAGTTGAGTGCCTAAGCGTGTTGTCTTTGGATTGAAGAGGGAAGCCATCCATCCACTTGAAACTGCCTCTTCTGCTTTCATTGTATTCCGAGGGATTCTCAAAGAGTGTGCTCGATGGGGATGTATTGTCAGCTACCTGGAGCTTGGAGGCGATTGCCAATTTTCGTTTTGTTTGCACCCTAACCTCTAAACAGAGCAGAATGGGTACTTAAGTGATTTTGTAAAAATAATGTTTTTTCACTAGCACCGAGTCTATTTCATGCCATTCAACCGAAAAAAACCGGTAATCTTCAAATTCCTTGTAATATGCGGATAAATCATGATTGGTTAGTATTTTTTTTAATAATTTCACATATAGGACGTTGTTTGCAATGTCTAATCAGCTGATTGTCAATTTGAGTAGGATTACGTATTTCTCAGCATCCTCTCGGTTTTGTTAGTCAAATTCAGCGTATCTCCCTTTCTTCTTATGTATGGATGGCATCATGTTATGGGAACTTTCGTGCCGCTTTGTTAGACTTGATTATTTTCTAATTGCTCAGTGGTATAATACGTCGCGCAGGGGAAAAATATCTCGATTAAAAAAATATATAATGCTCATCTCGAAATCAAATAACTTAAATTGATAAATTTCCAAGCCCTTTCGTGTGTTCGAACACCACATTTCTCCGTCCTGCCGTAGAACCAAGGGATTCTCTTCGTTTTCGTAAGAACTTACCTTTGAGAAGCTGTAATCGGTTCGTTGCCAAAATCAAAATTCTTACTTCGCCATGTTTTCAAAATGTTAGTTGTCCCATTTTATAGAGCTACACTTTCGGAATAAGGTGAGGTACACGTACGCAAATTGAAATGCTCACTCTTTAGTTTAGATCTTGTTGCACTCAGGCTCCATAAGTTCATAATTATTTAGGAGAAATATTTATGCTTTTTTTTACTTCAATCCAAAGTTGACCCAGCATTTAAATTTATTTTCCATTGGGATTGTTGTGTTAGTACCCATGTTTTCTTCCCTGAATAGTATTCCGAAAACGTTTTCATCTCTCAGCGAAACATTGCTGCACTCGAGTAGCGACCAATGGTAATAGCTGAGGACTCGAGAAAAGGTCGATAGTGCGACAAACACAACAGTATAGAGCTACTCGATTACAGTCGTTTACGGACGATTAAACGCTGTTCTTAGCCCATATGAAACAGCTTTACAAATTCGGCAGCGATAAATCAATATCGCATCGACCACTATCATTCAGTAGTTATCTCTTCATAATTATCGTGTTAGTCCTTCGGGCACACTTATAGTCCGATGTAATGGACGATTTTTTTGACAGAATATTGCCGTGTCCAACTGATGAACTATTTTCTGCTTTGTACTCGGTAGGCGTTGACTAGAAAATCACACAGCTGCTACGACACGTAGCGGCGGTCGATTCCCGTGAGTCAACGCGCCGAGTCGTGATTCATCTTGCTTAGTTCATTATGCGTCCCACATTCGACTTGACTAAGGGTTTTTTTGCTCTTTTTGGAAAAGGTAAAGATATTAGTTTCAATAAGAATTTTCTCTATTCCATTTTACTGGTAGCTACTTGGCACGCAGGTGAAGGTCTTGCTCCCCTGTAAACCTTACCGGTTTACCCCGACGGTGTTTCTGTAGCCGTTTTCACGCTGGCTTTCGCTGAAGGAGTAGCTCTTCGTCTCCTGCTCTTCTTCAGTGTCATTCCTCCAGTTCCATCTCCATCTCATCTTTTTGCGTGTTCAGCTCCACGGTGCTCCTTAAGGAATGTACGTTCTCGAGTATGGGAGAGGAGGGTACTCCGGTGCCGGCACTTGAATTAATTTAGCGCCAATGAGAATGGTTAACTAACTACACACAGTTTGCCCATGACACAATTGGAATAAGAATTCCCACCGTCTCGCGGACGATTTGATCTCGGTTCATTTCCCAAGGTCGGGAAGTCCTCTCCTCGAAATCGCCAGGTGTCGGTCAGCCACTTCACAGTCCTCCATTCTTTAAATTCACATATGTATACTCTTTCAACTTTTACTTCAATATTCATTTATAAATATCGCTGTACTAAAATGCTATTTAATTTTGCTTTTAAATAAATGCTTGCTTTTATGATTCAAATAGTACTTTTCTGGACCCGCTCAGTTTTCCTTTGATCAGCATAAAAAATAGTGCTTTTTCTTCATAAAACAATAATTGATATTTTGTTACAAAGAAGTTAATATTTTCATAAACTCTATTTTTCATACTTTTTTCTCTGACTTTTAATGCTTTTAGTATCCTTCTTACGCGTTTAGGATTACTTTAGTGGTTATAAACATAAAGTGAGTTGGTACCTGACCACTTATCATTAAAGAGAAGCTTGAACTTCCCAGCTATTTTAATTTAGTTCCAAGTACTTAATACTATCACATTTATCTCTCTCATTCAATTTTGGATTTACCAGAGCATAATTATTTAAATTGATTAAATAATGAGAAAATCAATATTAAGTAAAGTAGTACGCAAAATTTCCAGTGTAGATCACCATGCCGTATCCAAATGAACTCCAGGGCAATATAACCTAGAGCCTAATTAATCCTTTAAATATGATGTGCTTTGAATGGTCCAACTTTAAAGGAAATTGTTGCTAGCGTATATTAAGTGGTAAGATTGATTATCAAAAAAATTGCCTCATTTGAAGTATTTATGACTGCTACCGGGTTGGGAAATGTATCCAATAAAGTAGTGTGAATGTTAAATTTACGGATGGCGTTGTGTTCCCACCATGCTTGGTCGTGGTGGAGCATCGTTTATCGTTTTGACGTCATCCTCTTAATCGGAAGACTGCTGACGACAAAACAACATTCTCAGGAGTTTCACCTTTAATCTTCAATCATTAAAAAAGAGCCCAGAGCTCTGTGATAAAAAGGCGTGGAAGGGGGATCAGCTAAATGTCAGTGAAAAGTCGTATTCTTGCGCTGGGTCTGTAACTTTTGGAGTAATAATACACGAGCCACTTTAAGTTCTGCGTCTAGAAAAAAACTGATGATGTACATTTTTGGTATGCTGTGACCATAACTGACCATCACCTCGATCAACTATTTCCTTTCCCGCCTCTATAATATTTCCATATTTGGGCCATATAATTCTCGTATCTCTGCTTTTGTTGTTGCGGTAGTAATTGGAATGCAGCCAGAAAAGCTGATGCAGTGTACCACTTTGGGGCATAACTAAAGTGGCAATTTAACAGCAGCTTGTGTTCCCTAAGGTGATACCAGGATTACAAACCTTCAATTTTGATGGGTTTCAAACACACGGGAGGTTGTTTTTGTTAAATGATGTTCCTTTACCGGGTCTGAGGTCTCTCATTGGTTACGTGCACAGAATCATTCCGGTGGGTTTCAATCACAGCCTCTCAGGGAGCAGATCAGTGGTACCTAAATTGCTCATCTGCGGAGTTCTTTTTCTGATATTTGTTTACCTCCCCCGTGGGGTATTTTTTGTACTGTTGGCCCAAGGATTTTGAACTCTATCGCAAAATATTGATAGAAACCATATCTATTTGCTTTCTCGTGTTATCGGAAAACTTATTGAAAGTTGTTCTATGATAAGGTGATTCGTTGTCACTTCTTCCAAGTTTACTTTTCCTTGGGCGATCCCCGCATTTAAGGTAATGTCCTCAACAATCCCCGATTATTTTGTCACAAGAGGGTTATCTTCGCAGTGAAGCGGCGGGCTACTTAACTAAGCGCATTGATAAAATGAAATACAGAAATCCTGCGAATAATAGATATGCTTGCAGGCATGAATTCCATACCCTACGTTTATTTTACACTGTTTTATTCCTTTTGTTAGACCCCGTTTTCACCGGGTGAGGATGTGAGGGATAAGCTTGTTTGTCGTCGCTCGTAGTGCTGCTCAAACGGTCGGCGCCGTTGCTACACCATCCACTTCTTTCCGACGTAAAACGTCTTTCGGTGCACTTAAAGGGGGTGTGGTCCCCTCGGACCTCGCGGTGCACCGTGGTGTGAGAACCTCGCGTTACTGACGTTTGGTGAAAATTACTCCGCGCATACCTTTACGAGAGCAGTTAACAATATATAGTTTGAAAGATGAGGACAATGGCTACTAACTAATAAAAGAATAATTGAAAATCGTTGAAAACTGATCTCGTGAATCAGTCATCATTAGCTAAGAAAACGCTCTTTTTAAAGCACTTGAGGATGTCAAGCATTCTGCCAAAAAAGAGTTTAAAATATGTCTTAAAATTTTAACCTTCCTGTGTCAGGTTTTGCGTAAATTTTGCGATTTTATTAGCTTGAGCCCCTACTTGTATTACTTTACTCCCGTTGGAAGAAGGGATAGAAAGTGGACAATGCCTGCATCGTGAGTTCATAGCGAGCTTCCGTCACGCGTTCACTCATCCGTCTCTTTCTTACATTTTCTCATCATCTCCGTCCAATATCTTCTTTTTATCTTTTTGCTCCGCTCCCTCTCCCCGGCTATTCCCACGCTGGCTGAAGCGCGCAGAAGGACACCTGACCCAGATGTCCCGGTGCAATTCGTCTGAATACCGCCACATACGAAGCGAATCCCCGCCTCTGCGTCGTGCGTATGAACCCGATTGTTGGCCAGCCGAAAGAGAAATGATTTCCTTGGCGTCTTTCTCCTTCTGTCGTTTATTCTGTATTATTTGCTAGGGTAAAATAACACTCTCAGCGCCGTCACCCGTCCACTAAATCATGCCGTTGAGCCCTCGACCCAGTCTTGATCACTGTTCCGCTCTGTCCGATGAGTGCTGGAGTATGGGTTCGAAACCCAATTTCTTTAAGTGAAGGAATTACTTAATTCTGACATTTCGCTTTTAAGCATCAAGAATTAACCTTTTAGTTTTACACTTAATATTAGTCGGAGTCAACTTGTCGAAGTATATTTTCTACTGATTGTAAATAGCGATAAAGATTACGTAGAAGGCATTGCTTTTATGATTGATTTTTTAAGCCATATTAATCCTATGGTGTGTGCCCCTTCGTGTATTCATGTGTGCATCACTTCCTAATTCCGAGGAATCAAAGTGCAAAATTATGTTGAATGAAAGGCTCCTGGTATGTTTAATCCTCTTTATTCCTTCCCCTACTTCTATTATCACACTCCGCAAGGGGGAATTTTTCTTTTAGTGTGCTTATGCGAAAGAAATCACAATGCAAAAATCATTTGCTTGAACAGGGACTCGAACCCGGATGCATCAATTTATGGCTGAGTGCTTTAGCCCGTTAATCTACTCAGGCGTTCTCTTACACTGCGTATTTTTTATTTTTTCTGGGTAGCTTAACTGGCTAAAGCACTCGGCCGGAAGTCGAGGGATTCCGGTTCGAGTCCCGGTTCAGGAGAATAATTTTTGCATTGTGACTTTTTTCGCATATTCATTTGCAACAACGGGTGAGCCACTAAAAGTTAATGTTATTATCTTTTTAGTATGCTATTTTTGAAGCATTTCTAATGCCCTTATTCCCTCATTCCTATTTCCAGCGTATGGGCGATCTCGCGAATTTCAGAAAATGAGAAAAGCGAAAGAAGGCTCTCATATGAGTCACCGATTTCGTACACCCACGGAAGCCCCTCTTCTTAAATGTAATTTTTTCTGCAGAAATGTAGAAATAAAGCCGTTTACTCCGTTGGTGAAAATTGAGGATGTTAAATAATAGTATATCTTATATTGATTAAAACGTTATAATTGTGCCTACATACACTTCAAGTGTAGAGTGAAGCGAAATCTGTGTACCTGTATCTTAAAAGGGCCTAATGGTCATGCTATAAACAAGACTTGAGACTAGTCTCAGAGTTTAGTCGCCGTTTTGCCAAGTAATAAGCTAACTGTTCCTTTTTTGTTGTTTTAAACACTCCTTTCGTATTTTCAGGAGCATATAATGCGACTCGAATTATTTAGTATATAGTAATTTTTTTACTTAAAAAGATTTTTGTTGGCGATGCGTGGATGGAAGTATTGGACAAATCCAACCGGCTTATGTCTAAGAAAAGCGTTAAAATTTTCTCTTTGCCATCCATCGGCTCGACCTCGTCGTTGTAAGTAAAATTTTCCAATGTGTTAACTAATCAAATTCCTCGTATGCGTTAGTTAATATACTAAATGCCCTTAATCTGTTGATTCATCTGTAAATAATCCGGATGCAAAATAGCAACTGTTTTCTTTTTTCGTCAAAACCCAGTGAATTTTAAAATGGGCGGATTTTCCACAAATCCAGATTAAATTCGTACCTAAATTTATGTAGTGTAGGTAATTACAGACTAAAATTAAACAGAGACGTAAGAAAGATGGAATTCATTTGGTTAATTTCCTAAACATTGCCATTTTCTTTCGAAAACTAAAAGTTGACGCGCAAAAGCAAGAGCGGGAAAAAAAGATATGACTGTGGTGTATACCTACCTACGAAACTAGGTGGGCCAGATAAGGAGAGAACTTATTACGACCGGAAATCGGAGCTGGGGGTTAAAGAAAATATTAGCTAAGCCTTTGATAAGGAGCGGAAAGGAGGAGGGCAGAAAATGAAGGCTGGATGGAGAGGGAGAAGACTTATACGGTTGAGGAGAAGGAAGTTGTTTTGGGGAAATACTAAGTATTGAAGAAGTGCAGGCGTAAGGCATTCAAGGTATTGAAGGGAGAGTGTGTGAAAATATTTAAGTTCATAAGAGAAGGGAGAATGTGACGGAATTTTGCCAAAGGAAGTGATATATGTAGTACAAATGTTGTGCTACATGAGGAGGAGATAAATAAGGGAGGAGTACAGCACGAAATACGTTTATTTTACGTATATGCAAGCGTTTGTAAGATTGTGAATGGTTTTCAAGGATCGCCCAATGTGTCACTCAAGATAGGTAATCTATTTTTTAAAAATTCGAAACTGTCACGAGTTTTTGGCTTCCGTTTAGATTTTTGTGAGGTTCGTATTTGGATTTTGTATTAATTATCAGCTCAGGTCTTACTTTTTAGACAATTTATCCAACTAAAGCCCACAAGGAAGTATAATTGTAACGTCTACTTTTTCGACTATCCTTAACTATCCTATCGAAGTATTTTGGGTGGAAATAAAAGAGTTGGAATTCTATGAAATAACGCGTTGCGAGAAATTCCTTTTCGAAAATTCTTGGCGTTTAATGTTGTTTCCAAGAACGCCGACTCGCGGATCCTATTTAATGCCGTTAACGGCCGAATATGACGACTTTGAAAATAACGCTATATTTGGGAACTGAACCGTTGCCCTCGGAAAGGATTATTCATTCTACTCACCCGTAGGTCTCTCTTAGCAACTCTTGCTTTAAGCAAAGGGCTAGGTTTCTTCAAAAAGGAAATTGTACTTGAGATAATTGTACTTGAGATAAGTAGCCAAACAGGATACTTATCGTTTCTTGAACCAACTTTATTATTTTGATAACTTCCGTATTTTTAGAGTGAACTCGAGTGTGGGTAAGTTCCTTAGCGCGTACACTGCTAAGATGCAGGGATACAAACGCATTGCGGAGGTTGATTAGAGAAGTATGACGTCGTTTGAAATAAAATGTGCTTACGGTCTGTTTCTAGACTTTCCTATTCATCTGAAATTGGAATCTTGCGTTGTTAACGTTCTCTGGTTGTTTCCCTACATCCGGTAAGGTTATCTTATGGTGCACGTGAAACACATACGGTATCCTTGAGAAAAGTGAAATCTTAATCGCCTCGGTGATGGAACATTTTACTAGATATGCGAGTATATTCGCTGTGGCCATGGTGTTGTATCTTCGAGAGGCCAAGGTACACCGTACTTTCAAAATTTGGCTTTAAAACAAAGCAGTTGCGTGTTCAAAGGTGCAGTTAAGCTGCAAAGCGATTTACTCATTTTTCTAAGAATATATTCTGCATTTAGTTAACCTTTCTCTGGCTGAGTCATGCATCGAAAATTTCTGATTATCTCCGGGAAGTCCCTCTTATCTATGGTACATAAAACTATACTATTTGTACATCTCGTATAAGAAGCTTAAGTGCAAGGCTGGAAATTTAGTTACTAACTTGCGTTCTTCTGAAAACCTTCCTACGTGTACCACGTCTTATGAATTCAACCCGTTGATAGTAACTTTTACATCAATATTCTAAGCACTGAAAAAGGCTCCCGAGGCTGCCTGAAGTTCATCGACTCAGAGGATATAATGGCTATCACGTATGAATGTCTTACAATTTCACTCAGTACTTAATTAATGAATATTTTAATTCCCCTAAAACTAGATGCATAGGCTGAGTGAATGTCGATTAGGGATTTCAAAAATGCGTGAAACTTAGTTACTCTCGAGATGGAACGCATTACATTTTCAAGACTCTTCAAATTCTTTGTCTCGTCCATTTCGATTTTTCTCATTCCCAAAGCGCCAGCAGAAATATGGTGATTAGATGTTAAGGTGGCGTTTCGCAGTCCAGTATTATAATAAATTCTAATAAATGCATTGGGTGGCAGATGACACTTCTCATGTTTTCACTGTCCAGCGAAATAGTTTTCCAGGGTTATTGATTGTACAGCACATTTGTGACTTATTAGCTCACATAGTAGTTTATGAGTTGTTAACTCACAAACTACTAACACAAATACTACACTACTAAGCTAAGCCAACTACTACACACAAACTGCATTACTATTTCACGAGTTACATTACATCTGGTCACAAATATGCATTCCCATTGGTGGAGATTAGCTACGAGTTTCTTCATATCTACAGCGGAAATTCCGTCTTTCACTACGATAGTTTCGTAATTGCCCCCAAGTGGCGTTTCTATCATGTTTCAACAACGCTACTCTCCTTTCGTAAGATAAAAATTCGTATACTGAGTATGACACATGCATGCAGTGATCTTCAGCCGTGCTAAGTGGAACATCATTTCAGCAATAGCATGTTAAGAAGCGCGATAGTGTTTTGCTTGAAGTTACTAGTCGCTGAGGTGGAGTTAATTAAAGGGTAAAAACGTACAAGAATCAATTCTATTCTGAATTATTTCTTTTACTATTGTAATTACTGTGTGAGGCGCATCACGGGAAGTTATCCATTGCCGCACTTTTAAGTCTGGAGGAAAGTTGTTGATGGTTTTCTCAGGTGAGTCGTAATTTTTCATTTTCGTTTGGGTTTACGTCGAGCAACTTTGTCGTATTAATGGTATTAACTCCTGAAAATGAATTCTCATCTGGCGACTTATGCATGTACAGCTAGGCAAAATAGCCTATCTGTCATTCGGGCTAGTGTCGTTTTAGTAAATGATGTGTCGAGTTCGCTGATTGAATGATTCCCCAGAAATTTAAAATTGAAGGATAAACAGCGGACAAAAAGTAAAAAAAGGAAAGAAATGGGCAATCAGACTGCGCAAGCTTGTGAACTACTACCCATTTTTCGGCTTACCATGAATCTTCGCAGTTAATCCAGGAGGTGTACGGTGGGGCCAGTCTTCCCAAAGATTCTGACATAACGCGGCGGCGATACACCTAAAAGATATAGGTACTTAAAAGATCGACTAGCCAATTGTGGCCCATATTTGAGAAAAATCGGGATTTATACAGACTACGTTAAAATTTCGCCATTTGCGATAATCGGCCATTTTCTCTCCTCCCTGGATAAGATTTCCGATTTAGAGGAAATAATAAAGAAATCGGGTGACCCAACATAAGGATCTAATTTTCGTTTCTCATTGCTAGATAGGTAATCGAAAAGAAATCATATGTATGGGATGCATTAATGTAAATATTTAAGCAATCATGCAAATGGCGGAATAACATTCAAAAGATTTGTATTATATATAACTAAATATTCATTTACAATTTTCAATATAATATGGCTTTGGGTTCCGTTTATGAAGTTTGTATTTTCTGCATATAATTAATGGACAACTGCCGTTCTGAGCTCATTATGTGGTACTAGGTATTTTCTTTGCTTTCTGAATTATTTTAATTTTATCTGAAATCATCAATTTGGTGCTCTCTGAAGTGTTGCCATCAGGCAGTAATGGGGATTCGCCCATTGGTCTTTCTTGATTAGGTGCCAGAATCATGAAATACTATTCGAGTATACTTTTAACTCAAGTTTTTTTTACCATCAACTTGATTAATCATCTTCACAGAATATTGTTGTATTCACTGATTCACATTTGAATGTAACATCTAGTTGATGATTGCATCTTCATTCCTAGATTTTATCTCTTACTTTTATAAGCAGTTTACCTTACAGTTAATAAAACTTGAAAGCAGACTGAGTATTTTTCATTATTATAATGATCACTTAAACTAACTTGGTCCATATTAGGTGTATCTGCTTAGTTATTACCTTTGGAGTAGATATCGGTAGTGGAACCTGCATTCTCTCTCTGTAGAAATCATCGAAGATGAGGAAAATTGTTTTATGCTAGCTATTAATATGTTAATTTGAATTGGATGAAAATAAAATGGATGCATAATTAATTTTTTTTAAGTTTTAGATACAAAAGCCGCCTTGTTTTAATTTATGAAAGACACCTTTTCTCAAATTCACAAGTCAATCGTTCATAACATCAACCTTGTGCCCAACTAAGCCCACATTGAATGAGCCTTTAAATTGAAAGTGGAGCCATTTTAAATTGGTCAATGAAGGTGTTTGATTTTCTAATTATTTCAGAGATTTATCTTTCTATTAATAATTAGCTTAATTATATTAATAATAATTAAGCTTGCGATGAAATGGTTTTTATTATAGATTTAGTAGGTTCATACAATTAAACTCTAGAGTGACAATTTTTCTAAAGAGGAAAAAGAAATATATTTATAAATTTAAATTGTATTTCATTCAAAGTATCTGAGTAGAATTTTAATCCCTTAATTGTTATGTAACTTTTTCCTATTAGTTATTAAGACTACAGTTTTAGAGTAATTATGTCAGTGTTGTAGATAATTTCTATATGTGAACTGTAAACTTGAAGCATAACTGGATTTAAAATTTGAGACAAAAATCATGATTCAGAGTGTTATTTTGTATTTGCAGAACCAGCTAGTTCAGGAGATGTTGCAAATATCAGTGCTGGGAGTGCAGTAACTGCAGCAAATACAAGTTCTCCGGTGAACAAACGGAGAGTATTTAAGTAAGTTTTGTAATATATATTAAATAAGAATATTTCTAATGCTCTATTTTCTTTCGATATTCTAATAATGATTGATGTTTTATACTATTTCTAACTTGTAACTGTTAAAATATACTTCAAATAAAATGCTTTGTATAAGAGATATGTTTAGTACTTCCTCAATCAGTGCAGTTCTAAGTTGGAATAATTATATCTATTGATGTTTTTTAAATATCTCCCGCACTCATAAATTATGTGGTGTATTATCATCCTTAGTATATACAATCATAAAATTAATTTTATTAAGGTATTTAATTTGATATTCAATTTTCTTTCTAGCCATTCAATTACTTGTTGTCTATTTTGTCAATAGTTACATTTTATTTAACTATTCTAAGTTTTTGGCAATTTTAAATTCATTATTTTGATGAGAAACAACATAAATTGATACATGCTTCATCTTTTTATTTTTTCATGGTGCCTTGCCAAACTCCAGTATAACCAGAATATTTCTCTATTCATTATAAGAGTCTGTTAATTAAATCATTTTTGCTCATTCTATTTCTTCTGCATTTTCAATAACACAAATATTCATATTCAATTTGATGACAGAAGAAAATTTTGAAGATAATATGCAATACCAACCCTACTAATCTGCAGTTGTAATTCCAAATTTAATCATTTTGCTTTTCTGTATAAATTGGTGTATAATTTGATGTTAACTTCTCTATTTCAAGGACCAAATGGCTCCCTCCACCGCTAAGAAAGTTTAGTCAAGGGAAGTTAGAAAAGAGTGGATCTGTTGGTACACCTCCACCTGTCGTTCCAGCTTCAGCATTGTCCAATGAACCTGGTGCTCGAAATTCATCTAAAAAGAGCACAGAGAAGAGATTCAAGGTATGGATGTATTCTCATTTTATATATTTTGCTGCTGTTATTTGCTTAAAATTTATAATAGAGGATATATGAAAAATTAATTCAATTTTAACTACAGTAATTGTTTGGAAATGGATATTTAGTAGCATAAGTTGAACAAATCTGAGATCAAATTAATTAAATATGTGCTTTCTTATTTTATTTTATCCTTAATTTCAATTATTAAATGAGGAATTGTGAATATTTGCACTGAATCTCATTGAATATGATAGTAGCAATGCTGAATATCAACCATGCTTATATTATTTCAGGTCAATTATAACAATTATCTTAGCTGTCCACAGTAATATTGGCCATTTCAAATTATACCATTTTACATGGCTGATGTAGGTGATTAATGCATATGTACACAAACACTCCCATCTTAATCAGTGTTTCATTAAGAAGATTGAAGGCATAGAACCAGGTGGAAGGGGGGTGGACAAGTACCTAGCAAGAAGTGCACTCAATGAGCTATAGTAGCCTTTTAAATACTAGATCAATATTGGGAAAATGGCTCACTGGATGGAAATTAACTTAAAAATGAAAATCTCTGAACTGTCATCTTAAATTTCTTGTATCACTGCATAAATGACGAATTACATTTAAGGAATACATTATTATTTGGATAAATTTCTGTGGAGAATGAGTGACTGAGAACAGTGCCCTGAATGCCACCCTGGGAGGAGGGGGATGTAGCTGAAATGGAAAATATTTCTTGTGTACCAAATGTTTCTTGGCACTTAAAATAATTCCTACAACAAAGCAATGTTTACAGTGTGTATGTAATGGGGCACCGGAATCCAAGTTTGCCCAATGTTAGACACTCTGTGGCCATGTTAGATAAATACAGTGAAATTGAAGAAAATATGAACATTGACTTAGTATGCCAAAGAGTTATAATATTAATATTTTATTAAAAAAAGGCATTTGGTATATTTTTTATTTTAAGCATCTATTGCACCTTAAGATTAGCACCAATCTTGCTTCTGATGGTATTAAGTAAATTAATCTTTCCACAGTAACACAGGGTAACAGTGAAGGGACCTTTGAGGCAAGACATTTTTAAAGGTAGATGATTATAGGCTCAATGAATCTCTTTCACAATCTTTTAAGTTAGTTGATACAGAAAAAGCATAAAATTATTATTTGAATTTATAATATGTGTTTTCTATTAATTTTTATGCATTATCAAGTGGCCAGACTAAGTCTACAGTGTTCAGATTGAAGGGACTGTGAAGTGGGACTATTTCTCTTTCTAAAGCTAAATAATCACTTAATAAGCAAACAAAAAGCTAACTATACTGCTATGATGTATAATTGGTCTTTTGTTTAATTTGCTATCTATCCAGGGGAATCACAAGAGGTCAAGTTTCCAGGAATGGTGTTTATATGAGGTTTACCATCCTGGCCGGTGCCTTGCATAGATAAGTTCATCACTATGGGAAAAATTGAAGTGTTTAGGAGGGAGTGGTTTATTGGGGAATGGAAGACCTGAAAAACTTTTCAAACAATTCTTTTGAATGATTGAAAGACGATTGAGGGAGATGGAATTCAAAAGAAAATAAAATCATTAGAAAGAGGTTTAATATCAAGGGATAAGAGGCAAAGTGTGTGTTGTGTTAGGAGTTTACTTTTTCAAACAGTTATACACACAAGTGACATTGCTGCGTAGTCATTAGTGAAAAATTAAAAATAAATGCAGCTGTAAAATATAGCAGCAAGCTGAAGAGGTTTTGTAGCTGCTACAATAAAAGCTAATTTGTAAACAATTAGTGCACTTCAGGAGAAATACTAGTTAGCTACTGTCCAAACTTGATGAAATGTAGTATTTCATATTATTATCATGCATTTTTTTTCTATCTTGCAGCTTCCAGCTCCAGGCCAGAAAATATCAATACCAGCTCAACCATTTGTTGAAGGAGAAGTGGTGGCTGCCACTGCATGCAATCTCCAGGGAGTTCCCGATGGTCCACTCTCTCCAACAAGTCCTGAAGTACCTGTATCAAGACCAGAACAGACTAGTGGTGCAGAAGAGGCAGAAGACGAAGTTGAATTGCCTCCTCCAATGGAACCCATTGCTGAGCCAGTACTTGTGGCCACTGCAGCAGCAGTGGCTGCAGCTGCAGCGGCAGCAGCTGGCTCTGGAGGAGAGGCAGCCTCTGGAGTGGAAGAGGTTAGTGGAGCTGCAACAGCAACAGGAGATGCATCAGTGCCTAGAGGAATGTCTGTGAATTCTGGCATAGATGGCCCAGCAATACCTGGTGAAGATGCACCTCTTGGGAAAAGGGTGAGTTTATGTCTGTGTGTGATTGGTCATACTCCTTAGAAATTCATTTAATTTAGAACTTTTGCAGAAAGTTTTTGATTCCCAGGTGATATGCCTTAACCAGAGTGATACAATCCAATTATGTAATCTTTTCCCAACATGAGTTAAATTAGCTTAAAGCATTTTGATTAAAATTTAGTATTCTATGTATCATGTAAATAAAATTATGCCTAGAAAGAGTGCACAAGTTTTGTGATATGTACCCTGAAATTTATAGTCCTAATGTTCGTGAAAAATTTGTTGAATAAGTTGGCTGCTTTATTTAGGAATGTTAGGTATTAATTAAAAATAAATTTGAAACATCCTTTACAAGTTTACTTTGATATTTTTAGATGAAATGTTGAGTAAAATATTTGTTTGTTTGCTTTAACTGTGCTGTGTGTGGAATAGCTGTTAAATTGTCCCTTGATTATATTTTCTGATGCTTAAATATATGTCAAAATGTTAAATATTAGAATAGAAATAGGTTTAAATTATATATATATTGTATGTTGTCTCTGGCTAATCTCTTATTTAGCTCTAGTTGTTCCAAATATCTGTTGCCCTTAGTAGCCAGTTGCGTGGCTTTATCTTTTTTCCAGTCATCCCGACTCTCCCTCAAAGTACTGGAAGGGGGAGCTACTGCTGATTTGGCGGAAATTGAACAAATCGTCAAAGAGCGAATGGTGTGTCTTGTATCATATGTGATGTAGATGTAATTTGTATGAAGGTTATGGTGCATATATTTTTTTTATTTTTGAAGAGCACATCTTTTTCAGGCATTTGAGCAGGCATGTGCTTAATTGTTTGACTATCACTGTTGTTTTGCTGAATAAAAAGTAACATATTTGTATGCATTTCTGCTGAGTGTGAAAGGTTAAGTAGCATAAATTATCATTTTTATTAATTTTTGTAACTAGTGGTAAATACATTTCTCGTCATATTCTAGTACATTTTTCTTTTGCAATCGCTGTTGTATGTTTTTGCGGTATTAATGTACATTGTTTTATTATTTTCATCTCTCTTACTGACATAATAATGATGATAATTGAATTAATGTCCTATGCATACTATTGAAAAGGTTATGTGACGCTAGTTATTGGGAACACAGGGATAAGTTACGTAAGACTTGATTCATTTTTTAGTGCTTTGTGATTCATTTTTTTAATAACTTGTGGTCAACATTGAATTTTGGAGCTTCCACATCGATTGCTTTTGTTTTTGACTCAAGTAAATGAGTATTTGTAGTGGTAGTAATATATCTTCCATAGTGGTTTCATACACTGAATTAAACCATTCAGGTGTTGCATTAAGTTAGCACAAGTTATTATTTGAATCAAAATTAGTAAACAAGTTGTCACTGTAAAAAAATACTATCGCCGAGGATCATTGCTCTCATTTTATCATAAATATTTCAAAAGAGAAACTTTTATACCATAATCATGTATTTTTTCCGTTAAGGAAGTCATGGCTCTCTCTGAATTTTTTTCATAGAGGTTTTGAGACTTTGAATCATGCTTTCACTTAATATTTGAAACACCTTTGAAATCTTCCTCTGCATATGCATTTTTCCATATTTACTTGGGTGATAATAATTCAAGATTGCTTACAAATTATCATTAACAGTTGAATCCCATTATACTCCATTTATTGCACTCTTTACCCTATATTTCTGTAGCATACATCTGTCTCCTGTGGTTGGTTTGTCTTCAGTTGTGCCATTTTATGATTTTGCAATAATTTATTGGTAGTTGTGATTCCTTAATTGCTTTCATGCTTTAGTTTATGCTTTATTTCTCTAGAATCCCCTGTAAATTATTATTAGAGCAGTAGGATGTAGTTTAAGTTCGAACATTAACTGTTTCCATGGTTTGTTTCCATTTTGATCATTTAAACAAGTGTTTGAATTGAAGATGTGTGTACTCTAATTTTTTGCCACGCTAGACACAAGTTGTTGGCAGGATAGTAAACTATGGAAATCATATCATGTATTTAATTACAATTTTCCAATGTACAGATTCCTTCACAATTTGTGAGAATTTATATGAAACATATTTTAAACTGCTTTGTTTTCCATTCTCAAATATTATTTTATCATTTCATTTAGTAATGCAGTTATGCACCATGAGCCAATGTAGCATGAGCTATTTATTTATGAGGCACTGCATGTCAACATTTGGGAATTACTAAGTAAATGCCATTTTAGTTTGGGAAACATGTTAACAAATTAAAGTATCACACTTAATAATTTAGGCTCATAATCTCTTAACCAGTTTTGTGTTAGAGGAACTCAACCATTGTTTCTTTATTTTATTCACCAAACAGGAGCAACACTCAGAGCAGCGTTCTGGAAGAAGTTTACTGTCACAGGGCAATGACTCATTGGAGGGAAGCCCAATGTCTTCAGGTCTTCCAAACAGCCCCTTAACCTTGGATGGATCTGAGGGCAAGGGGAGTGAGGACGTTGGGAAACAGATGGGTGGTGGGGGTTTTGAAGAGGGTGTTGGGAGTGTGGTGGACAGTGGGGGAATGAAAGGTGGGGACACGGAAGATGAGGAAGACAGTGGGGTGGCTGAAGGGACCAAGGGCAAAACAGAAGCTCTCCGGAGACGTGAATTTGTGATGCGGGAATTAGTGGAGACAGAGAGGGACTATGTGAGGGATTTGAGGCTAGTTGTGGAAGGTTATGTGGCTCTTATGAGGGACCCTAACTGTGAAATTCCAATGCCGGACGATCTGCGAGGTGGTAAGGACATGATGGTGTTTGGCAACATTGAAGCCATCTTTGAGTGGCACAGGGAGTGAGTTGAAACTTTCTCTTCTTGAATATAATTAAGTTACTTAAGGGTACAAACACTTTCTCTGAAGTAATTATGTAGTCCTAAGGAGACTTGGAAATATTGAAACTCCAGAGTTATGGAGGGTAACAACTATGTGGTCATTGTCAGCATTTTAATTCAAGTGCAGTTGATAATAATTTCTATAGATATTCATGGACCATTCAAGGATTAGATCAATGTTCAAGGCATGTATATCCATTTATTGGAGCCATATTTGAATACAGAAAGAATGTATTCAGTTTATGGAAAGGATTCATAAGTAGTTTCAGTAAACTTTTTTTTCAGTCTGCACTCATTTATTCCGTTTGTGAAAAATACATTCATCAATCTCGGATAAAACAAACTTCAAGGAACTAAAATCATTCAGCAGCAAAAATTGTTTATGACCATTAAATGATTAACTCAAATTTTTGAATGAATAAGTTATTACAACCGTTTTACTAACACTCAATGAGCAGACCCTTCTTTCATGAGGGTATAGTTAATTTTAGATTGATTTAATACCCTTGTGCATATTAAAACAAACGATCACAAAGAACACAGGGCTATATGATGCAAGTGCTAGGTGAAACAAAGTGAGTAGTCATTAAAACCACAAACAACTGTAATGGTGCCTCTTTTGCCGCACATCTCCACCATGGACAAATAATAGTTCCCACATGATTTACAACCATTATAATAGTATCCAGTAAAATATAAATACATAAATATTATGTTTTATTTAACTGCATACAAAAGAACCACATTTGAAATTATAGTTGCTCTCTTAATGATGTGCATAATTCAGCCCTGATTATAAGCTCATCCTTTTGCTAACCGAGGAAAAATATATCCTTTAAACCTTCTAGGAATCTCCAATGTTTCTTTGAATCCAAATCATCACTCCATATTTCTGGGTGCATTCATGTACTATCTGAGTATATATCTTGGTTCATTCATCCATTGGTATCTTTAGGAATTGCTCTAGGAGCTGTTAGAAATACAAACTAATATCATTCACATTTCCATTGGTATACAATGTCAATAATCATTCATCTGTCTCAAACAGTATTTTTATTAATATATTATTATTTAATTTAAATTTTATTCTTATAAAAAATGATAACCCATCTAGACAAAGGAATTAAATAGTTAAGGGCATTTGCATTCAATTTGTGATGCCACATTAATATGAATTTGGCTAAATTATGTTATTTTAAGTTTGTATCTATAATCTTTTTTTCAGCATTTTTTTTATATTATGACTAAATATTTGAATTGATATCATATGTTGGTTGGATAAATTCTTGAAATCAGATACATTAGTTGAAACTATTAATGCCAATGGTGCCTTATAAATAATACAATTTTTATATGAATAAACTAATCTAAATTCTTAGTTTGCTTCTTAAAGAGGCAGATGGCTTTAATTGATTATGCATAAATACTTAAATTTTTTCTGAAGCTACAGTAAAAATTTATTTATTGTATTGGTATTTCATTGAATTCTTTACTTCAATCTGTAGAACTAAAATACAGCTGCATTTAAATGTCTTCATTATTCTGTATCTTTCCATTGTGTCTTTTTCAGTTTCTTCTTAAAAGCATTAGAAAGATGTATTAATCATCCTGAAGAATTGGGCCCATTATTTAAGCGCTATGAAAGGAAACTTCACATGTATGTGGTATACTGCCAGAATAAGCCAAAATCAGAGTACATCGTGTCAGAATACATGGATACCTATTTTGAGGTTAGTTCACTTTCTGCATGTGAGCAATGTAAAGGATATTTGTTAAGGTTTATTTTTATCTTAACACTATAGTTAAACTATGGTGATCTACATACCTTTTTTTCCAACATGGCCGTGAAAAATTTGGGTGTGCATTTTACATAAATTGTGATTTATTTATGTACCAATATGTCTTATCCCTAGACTCTTGTGGTGGTCACACATACATTTGTCATGGGGCAGCACTCATGCTGTATCTACATGTTATTCTATTTTTATTTTCATCCTAATGAGTAATAATTGTTCTTTATTTATGCATTTTAGTAAGCAATGGGACAAAGATGGTCATTGTCATCACTTTGGGTTGACAGCTATGGCTGAACCCATTGAAAAAGTAGGTAAATGTCACAAAATTGTAGTGGTGTGGTTAGATCTTTTTAGGCAAGACAGAATAGAGGGTAGTATGGTTGTTAGATCATTATAGGCAAAATGGCAGTAATCAAAATTAAGCAATATTAGAGATCAAATGAACAGTAAACAGGTGTTTAAAGGATGTCATTTTTTAATTTGCCTTAAATTGAATTAGTAAATCATATTGTTTTTATTTAAAAATATATCATTAATTTGGTTTTCCCATTAATAATTACCTCACAAAACCATTACTAGGTTATGTTGATTTTGGAATAGGGAAGTTAAGTATTGCCAACTTGGACATTGGCTATACCTTTGAGATCTAACCTAGTTGGCAGTGAGCCTTAAGCTGTCGATTGTGCCTTGCAGTTGTGGAGAGGAAAGAAATTATTTTCAATTCACTTAACTGCGATCCATATATTTTTGGAGTGGAGCACCTGTTGACATTTTAAATTGTCTTATGATTGTATCATGAAATCATGTGTTTATGATTTGGTGCAGTAGAGAATAATGCCAATAGTAGAAACAGGTTTTTACATATGTTTATTATTTCCTTGATGGAATGAGAGTAAGGTAACAATGACAAGATGAGGTGCCAATGAATCATTCATGAGGAGGGAATTTTTCCAGATTGGCATTGTTACTCTGTCACTGGTCTAGTCACTTCTTAACATTGACTGACACACGTGTGGGGTGAATAGCAAGGAGTAATAGATGCATGAATTGCTCATTTCCTGTGGCATTGCCTTTTCCCCTTTAAACTTCCTTCCTCATAAGTTACTGTCTTCCACGAGTCATTGCTTTTCCCTGTGGTTTGCTATGTCATTGATGTAGTGATCACTTAAAAAGTACTTACCTTAAATTTATTTTATATCAATGAGTTCTCTTCTCTGTTCTGTTGCATAGGGGATAAGAAGCAGATTGTTGTTTATTGTATCACATATCTCCCCACCCTCTAGTTTATTAAGCCTTGCTCTCTCTACTTCAACTTAATCAGAGAGCAAAAAAAAGATGTAGAAGTTTCTTGAAATTAATGAAAATGAAAAGCAGCACCACCTCCCTTGCTAAACATGTGTGGCATGAGAGGAAATTGAAGCGGAATTTTTACTAACAAGGATTGTTTCATCAAAAATTTGAAATAGAACTCAAGTGCTTCTAATGGGGCTAATGAGTCATATGCAATATTTTTGTTATTTTTATGGACATTTTAAAAATATTAAATTGAAAAGTTTTACGTACAGAAAAGAACTGACTTCTCTGTCTCATTACATTGATGAAAATTTGATTTTAATATCAAGTGAAATTGTCTTAATTGAGAACACTTTATATGATTGCAGTGTGAATTTATATGTAAGCATCTATATATTTATTGACTTCCTTATTCTTTATGGAGAAGATCTATGAGAGTTTCAATCAAGAGTGTTCCCCTGTGTGTAATTGTATTCCTGCATATCCATTTTAAATATTTTCTTATTGCAATATTTTTATGTTGCAAAAAAATTTTATTATTTGGGAATGTTTTACCCATGTATGTAATAATCCTTTGTTAGTTTCACAAGTGCATTAATTACATTCTTCTGCTTATAGGAAATGAGAATAAAGTTAGGTCACAAACTTCAGCTGTGTGATTTATTAATAAAACCTGTTCAGCGAATAATGAAGTACCAGCTCCTCTTGAGGGATATATGCAAGTATACAGAGAGGGCTCAATTAAAGCAAGAGTTAGAATCTTTGCAGCAGGCCTCAAGAGTAATGCAAGTTGTACCAAAAGCTGCAAATGATATGATGGATGTGGGTCGCCTCCAAGGATTTGATGTAAGTACTTAAGTGTATATAAAAATCTTAATTTCCATATGCCTGTGTTTTGTTCATGCCACATTCATAAAAATGCCATGTCTATATCTCTTGGAATGAGGAACTCAGGCTAAGTAATAATTGACTGAGTTATGTAAACTATCAATGAGTTGTTTTGGAACTCTAAGAAAGCATGCTGGAAACTTATCATGCTTTGATATGTTTTCAAGCAGAGGAATGGGGATTTTATTTTGTGCAGAGTAGGTCCCAGAGTGTATTCCTGAACTGTTGAGAGTATAGATAGCATCTAACTCTATCTAGTTCTAGTAATAGTGTTCATTTTTTGTCTGGAAGAAATTTTGGTTTAGCAGGACCTTTCATTTCCTACTCCCTGCATAAATCACATGGATTACCTTCTTCATCAATGCATGTAAATATGTGCATCCATAATGACCATTTTTTTCTCAAGTTCTGTGAATTATTAGCAAGCAATTTACTTACCACATTTATGTTCTCAATCATGATTCCGTAATTAAAAAATTGTCAATTAAAAAACAAGTGTGACCACTGGCTGAGGAAAAGTATAAAAGTAAGCTTCCTGTATTAACACCTCAAGCACTCTCCCCAGCATACTACTAGAGATCAAGATTTTAAGTATATTTGTAATTATCAGTATACTGGCTGACCAGCACAATTAATGCATCATGGAGTGTATGGAATGCATTTTTACTGTGGTAGGTAATCTTATTCATGATACAATGAAAATGACTTTTGAGTAAATTCCACGTATAACATGAAATGTATATTGTCATTTTGGAAGGGCACATCATTTATGTGATTGTATAAAAAAAATTCAATATGTATGTAGGTGGCAGAAAGTGCATGTGAATGCTTTCACAGTCATGTCATAGTTGTCTGAAAAAACTGGGATTGGGAAAGCACAAGAGAGAAGAGAGCTTAAGAGTCACATAGAATTGATGTTGTTTTGAATAAGGCCTAGTTAAAACTTAACTAGGTCAAATGTAATTTCAACTTAGATTTTTTTAGTATACCAGTGGCAGTTATAAAGTTGACCAGCATTTCAAAGAGCAGGTTAACAAGAGCACTGAAATATAACATATTTTCATTGCCAAAATTAGGACTCTAAGGCCATTTCTTAAATTTTATCAGTGGTTGTTGCAAAATACATTGATGCAGGATTTCAGTATGAACTTGAGGTTTATAGGCAAAAGTGATGCCCATCGCACTATCCATTCCATTATAAATAAGCTGTAAGTATTATGTTTGTTGTATGTCTTTGAAGTTTTGTGGCAGCAGGCTCAAATTCAGATAGGCTCTATAAACATTAAAATCATTCATTTGGAGACCATTTGAAAAACGTACTGTTTGATGTCCTGCCATTTGTGTGATTTGTGCCTTTAAAGCAAATGCTGCAACAAGAAAGGTTCCACCAGAGAAGGTGTTTGAATGGGAGTCGAATATTAAAGCATCTTTATACACATATTCAATTATATTTTATTCTAACACTACATATCTCTAAAGGGAAATGGGTTAATATTTTTAATTTTTAAATAATTGCTTACCTTGGTTGATACTTGATTAGTTCTTGTGAAAAAATGTAGGCTATTTACAAGTATAAATAAAAATAGTAGTTATATATAGTAGTATTAGTTAGTTATAGTATAGTGCGTTCCACATTTAGTTGACAGTATGGGCCTTATGGAGTACGCT
>LYUA01001473.1:223398-235247 GCA_002093875.1 Calopteryx splendens
GAGGCAGAAAGTATTCAGAAGTGAAGATAGGGTTACTTAAGGGGTGTGTCCATCAGAGACCTACCTCAACCGGTAGATCATCATAATAAATAAATTTACAAGTAATTTAGTTTATATGTAAAATTGTTGCTCTGGTTACTGAAAAAGAATATATGATGTAAATGTGTTCATTTTTTGTCAGTGTTGTAATATTTTGGTGCATATTATTTTTGACTTTTTCATGATATTCAAAAATGTGTTTTGGCATCTCAGTGCATGTGATATGCATGAAAATGGTATTTTCTGAAATTATACGGTGTTGAGGTATTGGTTGAAAGGAAAAGAAAAGTAGTGTATTAAATTGGAAGTTAGAGAATTATCACCTAATTTCATTGACTTTATGAAAGTACACCTTTTTGTTTGAGTTTTTTTTATTTTTCCTGAAATCTTCATTGTAAAAACCTAGTTTAGCATTATTATATATTGAGCTATCCTCCTTTGATCACAATTTTAATGATTTATACAAAATTAATTCATTTGAGGAATTCTTATTAGGATCCTTATTTCCCTTTATAAGTATGCATTTGTTACTAATGAACTGTGTATATATTTTCAGGGAAAAATCACTGCTCAAGGGAAGTTGCTTCTTCATGGTCCACTTATCTGCTATGAGAGTTCATCTGGAGCCAGCATTAAAGGAAAAGAACTTCAAGTATTTTTGTTTGAACAAAATATTATTTTCAGTGAGGCTGTAGGAAAGAAAACTCAGTTTATCAACCCTGTGTACATTTACAAGGCTCATATTCAGGTAATTGAATGTCATCATTAAATATGTAACTAGATAATGATGTAAATAATTGCAATTGGATGGAAGTTATTCATTCAAATTGTGTTCTGCTGCATGATTTTTAATGATAAAATTAAAATTTACTTATTAATTTGCACATACTTTTTTAAATGAATTCTTAACCCTTTCGCTGTGAGTGACGGTATCGTCTTGTCATGTGTTGTATATCCTGCTCTGTGTATGACGAGAATGTCTCGTCTTGGCTTTTGTTTGCGTTTTTCGCCTCTCTGCGTATTCCATTGTAGTGCCGACGTGTGGGGCATTACAGTATATGATAAAAGGTTTGTATTTTATTCACTAGATGGAGGCACAGTAACTCAAATTTTTTTCTAATATTTATTTCTTTTTTATTTAAAGAAATTTCAAAAAACTCCTCGTGTATGGCAATAAAATACCACCGCAGCGAAAGGGTTAAATTAGTTATGCTTAATTGTAATTGAAGGTTGTAGAAATCATGCAGGAAAGTATCTTGCCCTTGATTGTAATGTTTAATAAATTGACAAAAACCATAAATAATTTGTTTGGAGGATATCCAATGGATCATCTCATTGTCTTGTATATAATGGAAGTCATATTAGATCACAATTGCTTTGCAAATTGCAAAATTTTAAATATACAATGAATCAGCAAAATATATGTATGTTACTGAAACAAATAAAAACAAAATTTCTCTTTTTTTACCTCATAATATTTTCAAATAAATTTAAATTGTTTCATATGCTAAAGTTTCTCTTGAAAAATAGCTTTTTCCATTCTGACAACACTATCCGTTAGACAGACTGCACAAAACAAGTGCAATTAATGGTCACAAGATTGTAAAGAATGGAAAGGGACTATAAATGGGCAAAAGTCAGCCGTTATGGTTTGTGAAAACCCCTATACTGGGTCAATTAAATTGCACGGTGATATTGAAGAATATCATTCATTGCTATCTAAACAGTAGTTGAATATATTACTTTAGAGTACCATAAAGTTTATCACAATTCATACAAATTTTTATTGCTGTTTATCAGATGAATGTAATTATTGCATGGTTCTATAGAATGTAATTAGATTTAATATACTCCAAATAATTATTTTTAAGTGAGAATATAAACTTAATAAGTCTGTGGTTTTAGATGTGAAGATGCTTTTTACCCAAATATGTGTCATTATCTTCAGACAAATTATAGTAATTTTGGTTTTTAGATAAAAGCAATCACAGTTATTAATTTCACCTTCAGCTGAAATGGAGCTTTTGTGGCATTTTAGTATTCAAGTTTCATGCTTTCATTAATCTTCCCTCAATGAATGCTTCTTATTTAATTGATAAGTATTTAGAAATGTCTCAAAATTAGTCCAATTTTTGCTTCTTGTTATTTGTTGCTGAAACTTATATTTATTCAAAACATTTTTTTCAGGTTAACAAAATGGTTCTGGAGGATGACTGTGATGATGGAGAATCCTACAAATTTGTGATTAGATCGACTGACCCACTGAAGCCTAGGTTAGTGTTTGTTTGTCAAGGAGCATCAAGAGAAAGTAGGGATGAATGGGTTGCTACAATACGCAACATATTACAGACTCAAAAAGATTTTCTTAAGGCTATACAGTATCCTATCGCTTACCAGAAAGAACTAACAAAAGAAGTGTGAACAATTTTGTTTTCTTTTATTGAAGCAAATATTTCTGAGCGCTTCTTGGTCCAGCTTTCACACAGCTTCTGATAATTGGTTCCTCTAGCAGTGGATCACCTACTCAGTGGTTCATGGGTTTTCAGTATTTTCGTGAGGATGTGTAAAGCAAGCCTCAACCATCTATTTGTCATACTTCTAAGTATGAATCTTATGCCATGGTGTGCCCCAAAATGTCTATGACCGGTAATGACCTGAGGGAAGCAAAACCATTCCAGCTGCTATGGTGTTGAGATAAATGCTCATAGGCATTGTTAGAAGATCATGGCTAATGGATGCAAAGGGCTAATAGTTCTACAAAACCTTAATCAAGGAATTAAGTGAATGGGAAGAAATTTGTTGCAACATCAACAAGGAGGAAATCACACCGAACAGTGTCGGCCAAGTTTTTTTTGGCATAAGCTGTGTTGAGATCTATCAATCGTGCACAGTCCTTTGACATACTTCTTACGGTGGCCACTGGGTGCCACATAAATTATGGGTTGCAGCAACCTAGCAGGATGCTAGTGTGACATGACTCACCCATGATGCAACCAACTGGCTTGTTTCTGATGAAGCAAAGCCCTTTGCCCATGGGGCACAGAGATTATGGATGACAATTTAAAAAAAATCGTGGAATAAAGTTCTTATCTTTCTCTCAAATGGATATAGAGCCAAATAGACCTGAGCTCCTTGCAGCCTTGCTTCACAGCCTGCTCAACATTTGTAGTGCTCACTGGAAAAAATCCATAGTCTTTGTAAGCTTTTGGCTGTTTTGAAGTCTTCATCTCAGAAAACTGTCGTAAAGTTTTCTTGTTTGTGGACTGGTAATCTTTGCTGCCTGAACTCCGAAATTTTTGTGTTAAGTGCTGCTTTCATAATGCAGAGAGGTTGCATTGGTGGTAATGTGTGGGAAAGCAGGACCCTTCCATAGGCTTACAATCTGTGTGCCATGTCCCAAAAAGAAGCGTGATTTGATGTTGGCTTGTGTGTGCTTTCAACTCTGTTGATAGCAAATGAAATGAGAAAAAGCATCATGTATTGGCACAGCTTTGTTTTGTCTCTGATAAAGAGACATTGTTATTTTAAATAATAAATTATTAGGCTCAACCAGGGGGCCTTCTTGTTGCCCTGGAGAAATGTATATAAATCCTTGACGAATGAATTGCTGCAACTTGGTGACTTTTTAACTTTATATTATTGCCTGTCGTGATTGTTTCATACTCTGGACTACATAAGGAATGATTAAAAAATCATTAACTAATACTGATAAAGAAATTTTAAACTGTTTTACAGTTACAGGAATTGGATTAGCAAAATCGCAAGAAACCAGGGTTTATAATATCTTTTCTGCAAAAATTTGCTATATTCTTGGACCATTATTTTCTGGGTATGTGGTATTGTGAAAGAATGTTTTTATATGATTGAACTGTTATTTGATATTGCATCAGTATATACCGATTACTGTGCAATCAGTTCTCCAGAATGGTTACTGTTCCTCAAATCAGCATTAATATTTAGTTTTGTATGGTCTAGCATTAGTTTTAATGCCATTTAGTCTTTCATGATTGACAATATTTGACTTAAAAGTTTTACCTTTGTTAATCAGTCAACAAACTGTGGAGATGGCTGAAGTGGTTAATATTCTTTTCTTGCATTCCTTATAGAGTACATTTTGTTTTAAATGAAAATAAGACTTGCAGCAACATCATAAATGCAGGAAATTTGAATGTTTTTCTTTTCTTTGACAAGCACATAGTGTGTTACATATTTGTTTCCATCATTTTACATGCAGTAAACAAATAGTGGCACAGAATAACACTTCATTCCTGATTAGTGGTGAATCTGCATATTTCATTTAAAATTATTTTGAAAGTTATTTTCATTTCATCTGAAAAATACCAACATGGGCTTTTTTTCATTATTACCTAAATCCATTAAAATCTGATTTTTTTTGCTGGTTAATTTCAAATAGCACCTAACAAATTAATTTTCAGTTCATGCCTTTTAAATGTGTATGTGACTCATCATATTTCATTAAGGGTTTTTTATGTATTCGCATTATCATTCCAATAGTCATTGGAAAAATTAAGATGCATTATTATCTTCTGGGCATGTTAAATGTTTTGTTTTGAAACCTTGAAAATTTATCATTTGATTATGTGTACATGTGAGTTTTTTATCTATTCAATGTCATCTGAATCATGGAGGTTCATTTTTATATTGTTAAAAACTTTGTTGGCCAAAGAAAGGTAGTTATATTTTATGGCTGCTGTGATTGAGTTAATATCAAAGCCATCTGGAAAGGTAATGTAATCCAGAATATGATTATCACTTAGCATGCTGATCACTTTTCTCTTTTGTGAAAAGTACATACAAAATTTTCCCCATTGTATAAAAAATTGTGATCCTTAATGGACATGGCTTGACATGAAACAAAAACCAATACTCTGCAGACCTAGTCCGTGTGTTATAAAAGACACATCTGTGTTGTACATAAGTATGTATGTTTGTACATAAAATAAAGGAAATTTTTTGAATAGAAAAAAATAAGATGTTTTCTTTTTAGTATCCACTTTCCTTTCATTGTTCAATCTGTCATTGAATCCTATTTCTTTCGCTTCTGAAATATAAATTTGTCCAAAGTATCTAAGTTTCATCTAATCTTCAACAGGCTTGGAGAATAGTTGTATTTTAAGTATTCATTTTGTTCTATTTATTGGAAGTTGTTCCAAAACATTTTAATTATTGAGTCCAGTTTACAAAGGATTAAAGTTTCTAGCAATAGAATTTCTTAAACATTCCCTTTTACCCTTCATGGCATACTTTTAATTTTATTAAAAGAGTAAAATGAAGACCATTTGAAAAAATGTGATAATTTTCCATGATATTACCTTATGCAAAGAATTTAAAAAATATAATTTGATCACATAGGTGCCTACAAATTTTTAGGAATGGGGTTTTGGCTATGGACAGCTTCAGGTTCCATTAATACAAAGAATGAATCATGAGAGATTCTAAGGGCAAGCTATAAAATGTCTCGTTCACCTGAAGGTTAACTTTAGCCTCCAATTAAAGTCTACAATCATTTTTATAATATCTAGTGAAGTAGAAACCAATCTTAAAAGTGCTAGTTAACTTGAATACCGAGCTACTATGGTTATCATTATTATGTTCACTAAGTAGCAATATGAATTGTTTATAAAGTTAGATGCTGGTAATCTCCATGTTAAATAAACACCCACGTTAACTAACAATTGGATTTAATGAGACATAATAAAACTGGTCCCAAATGTTTTATGAAAAATACTTATCATCAAAACTTTCAGGCGAATTTAATTACATGCATTCATTACCAAAATACTTAAAAGTGAATTAACTGTTAATATTCAATATATTATTATTTAGGAATAAAATAGATAAAATAATATGGATGGAGAAGAAGAGGCCGTGGACAACTTGAAGTTTGGAAAAAAATTCAAAAATGGAAAAATTGGAAGGATAAGATACAAGGTGACAGTTTTGTGAATAGTAGTTCAGTTAGAAGGGAAGACTGATTAAGAGAAGAGATATTGTGCACTGTTTGAGAGGAGGAGAAAGTATGGAAAATTGAAGAAAGAAATAATGTTTAATTACGTAGAATAGAAGTAAGTAAAGAGGAAGTTTTCTCTGAATTTAAGGATAACTGCTTTCAGGGACTCAACCAATACCACCCTTTAACTGGGAGATAACCTGTAATGGTGATGATAAGTCATTTACTACCATATTTTTCATTTGTCCACATAAAAAAAATTATATTCAAGATAAAGGAAGTCATTGCCTATTTTTATTTGAGAACTGCTTTCCTGTCTATGGGTACAGACTAGTACCTTCATTTATGTTAGTGACTAATCAGGGGCCATTTCTCAAAGAAAAAATCAAAAGCACAGTAATCAACCCAAAGGTCAACCCAGTATTAAGCCCAATGGAGTGTGAAATTCGCAACTGAGGTAGAGTGGCAGTTCCTTTCCCTGTACTGCCTGTGATTTCCCAGGATGACGTGATACCTGAAAACTGGTATACTACTTGAGTGAAGCTGAGGGTGTCAAGAGGTGTCATTCAACCCAGGCCCTCCAGTTGGTATCTTAGCACTCTACCCACTGGACTACTGCACCCCGTTTCTCAAACCAACAAGTGAATTTACAAGTCCTTTTAGCTTACTCATGTAGAACCTTCTAATAAAATAAATCTGTTCCAGCACTTATCTCATCTACTGTCCAGGGTACATTTAGTTGCTATGTTCAAGATTAAAGTTATGATTACTTTTGAAGGACTTGAAAATTGAATTTTAGCTTTGAGAAACGGGCCCCTTTTTGAAATCCTAGAGTGGCTTTTGGAATCCCAGGGTATCTAGAGATTATTTTTCCACCAATTAATTGTTGACATTATGGCTACAACAATTGTCTTGGTAAGAACTAGTTTGGAAGCTCGATTTTTTTCCTAGACCTAGCAATCCTTTTTTCTTCATTTTGTGATCTTAAGTTAGGATAACTTTTACTAGATTGTTGGAGATATTCTTGGGATTCTGACCTTGTCAATTGTAACCTGCAATAATTATATTATTTACCATTTTATTGAAAGGTATTTGAAAACTTTTAGTAATATAAAGTTAAAGGTAGATGGGGGGAGTTCTTGCCAAATGAATGATCCTGAGTATACTCTGTTTTAATTATCAAGTTAATGGATGTATTTATTAGTTTTAGAAAAGAAAACGTAAGGCAATTCAACCTAATTTATGTATTTAATGAACCTTCCTCTATGACTCCATGTTAAGCATAGGGAAGAATACAGAAGTAAATTATGAGGGTTCCACATCAGGCAAAAATTTTAATGAAAACACTGCTGAAATATTGTGTCCATAAAGGACAAATATTGGCATGAGGACTCCATGAAAATGGTTATATTGCCATCTTGCTTAGAAATACAGTAATGTAAGGTATTTCATTATTTTTGTGATTATGTAGTTGGACTAAGCTAATTTTCAGTAACAATTTCCATTTCTTAACCTAAGGAGGGTAGTTTCAACTCAAAGTGTCCAAGGGTATCATCATAAGGAGCCCTGGAATCCTGAGAGTAAAATCTTCTTAAATTCAAGAGAGGAAAGTTCCTCTTCTACAATTGGGTAAAGACATGAAAATCAATCTTGGATATATATTTTGTTTTTTAGATTTGAACAGTGGGTGATTATGAGTAATTTAAATTATTTGTTAAATTGGCTTTCAATTGTTCTCCATTTGCAATATACAATTTTTCTCTCTCCTTGTAATGAAAATTATTTCTGTTTAAAAATACCTTTTCAGCAAATAACCATAAACTTTATGATGTGAAATAGTATAAAATATAACTTTTCAGCCATATAAATCACCTGTGAAAATTAGGGATAACATAAAAAGGTAAAAATTCACTAACAATATTTTATATAAATTAATGTTGGAGATAATTTTGCCCAACTGAAGACCCTCACCAAGTAGAGAGTGATAGTGAAGACCTCGTGGCCCATCAATAATGTTGAGTACCAACTCTGGATATTTCACTCATGCCAGGCAACTGAATATCGCAGATGTGATTCCACTTTTGGCATAGGCTTTATGCTGCCATGCAATTCAATAGTCTATTCATCAGTGCTTATGGTTCAATATGGCTTAGGCAGATGGCAATTACAGTTATTTTTGCTTTGGAATTAGGCAATGCAAAGATTATAGGTTGCTTTAAACCTGGTGGTCCCTCCTAGTGGATGGGAAAGTGCAATTTGGGGAGGAAACTTGGAGGGAAGGCAAAGTTTCTCGGACAGAAGTGGGTAAGGCCCGGTCACTTTCTTTTACAACCCCTCAAAATAGACTACGCCAGACCAAAAACTGCTTTTGCTGCTAGTTTTCAATCTGACTATAAATCCTTGAGAATCTCTACGTATTAGGCGACAGTTTGGATGGCGCCCTGTTTTAAATATGCTGACGCAAAATTATAATAAATAGCATGTGTCTCATCGCTTTGACAGTCAATGAGACGTCCAAGTGCATCGGAGAAGTCTCCGACGTAGCCACTCAAGGAGAGCATGAATGATAAATGTGATTCAACCTTGCCAGAATATCGAGAATAATTCCGATCGGTTTTTTGTTTGCATCTGAATCGGTCACTGTGAAGAGATAAGAGGCGAGGAGAAGGGTGGGGACAATGAAAAGAAAAAGTGCACACGTGAGTCACAGGCAAGGTGCATTCCCCGCAACATGAATTTTCGGGCTTCCCCCCGGCAGGGTAAGGGAAAAGGTTTCCCGTAGAAGAAATAAAATAATAACATGTGAAAACGATATAGCATGCAATTCCTTGTCTCAACTAATGGTTCATTTTTTAGTCGAAGGTAATTTTTTCCTCTAACTTTGACGGTGCCGCTAAATTTGAAAGTGTTTTAGTTACCTACGCCACATAAAATCTTACCGAAAAGACCCTTCATGTTTTGTGAAAATCAGAGAAGGGCTAAAATTGATGAAGGCACGTCGTTTGAAAAATGTAGAGCTTTCAGAGTTTCCCCGCTCAAGAAAAGTGGATTATAGAGTCAATTGTGAAAATTGTCGCATTTTAAATTCGACAGGTTCCAAAAATGATAATCCCACCACGCGCGACTATCTTAGGTTGGCTTCAGTGTTCAGAAAACAATCAATCACAGTAATCAACCCGAAGGTCGGTTGGGTGGAGTTGGAGCTCACCCAGTACTAAGCCCAACGGCGCGTGAAATTTACGCATAAAGGTAGGGGGGCCAGTTTTTTCCCTATACCGCCTGTAATTTCCCAGGAAGACCTGGTAACCGAAAAATCACACAGCTTGGGTGAAGCTGAGGGTGTCTAGAGGTGTCACCCGTAATGAAACCCGTGCCCTCCCGGGTAGCAGCTCAACTTCCTACCCACTGGACTACCTCCCCCCTTCATGCATAATAATATTCTTACTTGGGAAATAAATCTAATTCTCTAATAATTTAGGTCTGAGGTTTTTTCAGATGCGTTTTTCTCGAGATATTAATGTATACGATTAGCTTCTCATAAAGCCGGTGCCATAGCGAATGAATTATTTTACGAGTAAATAGTTTTTCTAATCCAGTTCGAGGCTATTTGAAGGCCTTTCGGGTTCGGTTTCACTTTATTCATCATATTAGTTATGGCTATCCACAGTTGGACTTAAAGTGATCTCGTAAAATTAGCCTGTTGTAGATATGTATTTATTTTGGTTTCTACGATAAATTTTTGTGCTTGAAAGCAAGTTTCACCGAGCTCTTCTGCCGGCTTCGTCAAGCTAATTGCTATTTTGCCGTTGGATGCTGGGCTTCTAAAGGTCCGAACAAGAATTGTCTTCCTTTTAAATTTTAAAAATATTCGGCGGAGTTTGTTGCATAACCTGCACGAGCAATAGTCGAGAAAGATTGGTTAACTATGACGTAGCTGAACATGCATGCGTGGAAGAGAATCATACCAAAAACAATATTTTCGCGAAATTGATATTAATATTAGTATCAAGCTCTCGAAAATATAGTTCAAGGAAAGCAGCTGCTCTCCACGAGTCATCAGGGAAGCAATTGAAATAGAGAAAATGGCATAACTTAAAAAAAGATGGTGGCTATAAACCTCCCTGGACACAGGCCTCAGTTTGGGGCCCGGACCACCCAAACCAAATGAAATATTTAGCCACTCTCTAAAAGGTTCGAGTTTTTTTCAAGAGAGCACTTTATATAACTCCACTTCTCACAGTGTAAACTCGGACACTCGGTTGTTCTGCGTGAAGAAAAGCTTAGAAAACTAGCACCTTCGCATGGCTATTGATCCTAGCTTGTAATATAACCTTCGTCTTTTAATGTGTATTGATTTAAATATTATCCAAACGTTATGGATTAAATAGTCGAGAATTTTTAACAATAAAAATAATTAAATGCGTAAAACTATTTTAGATGTCACAAATAATCTTCTTGCTCCAAAATCCCATGCTTACTTACGGTCAGGCCTGGTGGTCCTGGTTTAGATTTTCATTTTTACTATAGGCTTGGGTAAAACACTCACTGGGGGGTGGGGGTTCGTGGCGGCCGATTTTAATCTTTACCCACTCGGGGTGAAGGTGCAAATTTCAGGGGGGGCAATCCACCAAACGTGCCCCCTCCCTCATGTAGCTGTGTATTATACAAGTGCTCTCCGAAAACAGGTTACTCCTGCAGTGAGGATTACTTAAAACCGTCCATATTGCAGGAATCAAACGGTTCTTCGTATGGTGTGACAGTAAAATAGCTCACTGAAAAATCATTGGTAGAAGTGTTCATCGAGTTGACGGAAATTTTGAAAGTTAAGTTGCCTGCGTGCTGATTTGGACACGGCTTAAATCACGTTGCAGTCAAAATCAGTGGACAACAGTGGTCACGTTGTACGATCCACAAATGTGGTAGTCTTGTATATTCTTTCCACTTCCCATCCGAGCGGGGGCATTCCCTTCAACTTTCACCTCAAGCAAGGCCTTGCCCCCTAGCCCTTACCTCCTCCTCGCGTTATCTCCTCTAGTGCATTTCGAACCTCACCCTTTTCCTCCTTACCCCACCCCCTATTTCCCGTAGTCTCGTCTCTTTCTTCCGCCAGTTCATCCCTTCTACTTTCATAGCGCTCCACGTACCCCACGGCTTTTCAGCGTGATGGGTAAGTTTTCGGCCGGGGTTTCATTGCAGTGGTTTGGGGATGTGGTGGGGGCGGTCCAGAGAAGATTCCACGTACGAAAACGACCATCCAAGAGTAAAATGCTTCATAGTGAGTAAAACATTTTTAATTCTCTCCTGGTCGTCGAGTACCTAGTACAGAATGTGTTTTAAATCGCTTGACTCACTTCCTTTTCCACTAAGCTCATATGCTTCACTTAGAATCCTAATCGTTTATCCAAACACAGTACAACCTTTCTGGGAGTTTGCAAGTATAAATTATCCCAGAACAGTCTTTAAGGAGAGAGTTTAGCAGATTTTGTTGTAAAAAAATTAAGGAATCGTGCTTTTCGTGTGCATAGCGTCAAATAACCCCTCTCAAGTAAGATTAGACTGGTTTACATTCGACTAATTCATTCCAATTTCGTTCGTACAATTTCGTTCGACTAATTCCTCCAATGTTCCTGTATCCATTACGGTGCTGATGACAGTAAAATTCTGCAAAAACGAAAAAGTGGTTAACTTTAATCAGTTAAACATCCTTTTGCCTCTCTACCAATTGCAAAATAGGTAAAATCATAAAGCCAATAAAAAGAGGTTAAGAATGCTCCTCAAACGTTATTTCGGTCAACCGGTGATCATTAACGGGGAGAAAAGAGAGCCTGACACAGAGAAG
>LYUA01001474.1:8887-21742 GCA_002093875.1 Calopteryx splendens
CCCCCCCCCCCCCCCCAAGATTCGAATACAAACTCTTTTATAAAAATATGATTTCAAATGAGTTAACAATTTCATAGCATAATTACTTATCTCGACTGTTAGGTGTACGACTTTGAAAGAAAACGCTCGGTTCCCAAATGAGTGACATCATTCAAAACGCAAATCAAATGCGCTTGAGTAAAAAGACATACCCCCCCTTTTGCAGTGAATAATGTGCAGTGCATGCATATAAAAAAACGATTAAGGTTCCGTAAATAAAAATAAATTTTCACTAAATGCGTCTATTTTCAGCTACAAAGGTAAGAGATGTCCTAAATGTCGCAGTCGACTCTTTTAAGCTACAATTTTCACTTCTTTTTTTTCCCCGGATTTAAACCCTGTAAAACTCGCAATGTGTGCACAGCCAGGCTCATGCCGTGTTTATTTTCGCCATAATTTCACACGATATACCACCATGGGCAGTGGAAGATACAATGATAGAAAGTCGCCTCCGACCCCGTAAGACTCTACAATAAGAATTTTTTGGAATTGCATACTAATAAACGTAATTTATTATCTGGTGGCTGCAATACACTCGTACGCTTTTATTTCTATCATTTATCATATATGACGAAATAAACTAATGTATTTAATATAAAAATAATACCTGCTGATGGTTTCAACGAAGAGGTTCATCATTTTTTTTAAATACACCAAGATCGAAAATATCACACGCCCTTTTAAAGTGTACAAAATAAAATGTGATGGTTTGCAATCGATCTTTCTCGTTGTTGAAACGATGTTAATTTTTTTTAACATTATCAGTACGCACTCCAAAGGGAGAACAAATTTTTTCCGTTACAGAAAAATAAAATATTATTAAAAGAATAGCCTTCGGTAGAAAAAAATCGCAAAATTTATCAGCAGTGTTAATAGAAAATGGCATTGCGCAATGCTTACATTTTGAAAATTACCTTTAAAGTAAATGATTTTGTGTTAGGGCTACTCATTAACCAATTATTCAATCAATTTTTATCACAAAATTAATGTGACACGAATGTGTAATAGAATTGGAAAATGTTATACACATGCAAACCAGATCATTAAAACAATTATGAATTAATTTGAGTAATTTATTTAATTTTGCGTAAAATATGAATATATTTTGTATTATCAATTTTATTTCATGGGACCCCAAAGATACGTAACGCCTCGGGTCCCTCGAGTGCTAATCCGCAAGTGACTATGAGGAGGTCCCCTTTTCTACCTTAGTGTAAGAGGTAGAAAACTCCCATTCCTTATCTAAGCTCTTTCCTTATCTAAAGGTCTACTTTTGCCCTACTCTATTAGCAGTTTTTAACACAAATATTTTCATTAAATACGCTGGTATTACTCTTATTTGGCTCTTGGATAAAAATATAGCCCTTTCTCTAATTATAAAATGTTTCTGTATCAATTTACAATACTGAGATGCCACTAAACGAAAATGAAAACCAATCAGGCAAATATTGTCATGGTATACAAACTGTACACACCATTAATTCATATTCGTACACACTACCTATGCCATAGTATTAACTTCGAATTAGTCTGCATATTATACAGCCAAATTCGAAAGTTGATACGTGATTCAAGATATTCTTTGTTAATCGTTCAGCATAAAAGGAAACAGGCAGCGATGAAAAGAGCATTATTTCCCCACTTCTATTTTGCTAATATCTGGAAGATTCTACATTCTCATTCTACATTTGCTCATTATGCGACAGGAATAGAGATATAACCAGTACACAGTTATGCAGAGAAAGCAACATCATTTTCTTCTGAGCTTGTAGATTTCGTTATAGAATACACAGGAAAAATACGGACAGAGAAATATTTAATTAATTTCTGGCATAAATTGCAATATTCTGTGCACATAAAAAAAGTACCTACATGGAACCTACATAAATATAGGTCCTTTTGCGGTGAAGCACATGACAAGAAGTGGAGAAATTAAAACTTGCCAAAACAATGAGCGGATAACGTCAGTCGGGCAGGGAAAAAAGGTGAATATGTGAATGTTAGAATGTGAAGCTTAGATGTCCCAAAGAACACAGTAGGCGCAGTGGAATAAGAAAAACACGTGTAAAATTTCGGTAAAAAATAATACTTTCACGAACTATAACAATGAAAATATATTGAAAAAATATTTTCCTTAAACATGGGAATTTTTTTGTACAGTGAATGCTTCAAATGTCTAATTTACAATATATCATGTGACTTTTAGAAGCTCACAAGCAGTAGATAAACTGTAAATTTGTGCTTACTGATAAAGATGAACAATGATAATTTCATTTATGCGTTCCACTTCTAAAAAATATGTGCCATTAATCTATGGCTCTTAGGCCGCTTGAGAACTTTCAATACCTATTGTTCACTAAAAAAATAGTTTTGAATTGAAAAGGTAAACTTTTCAGCCTTCGAGCGCATAAGCAACAATTCCGCGAACGAAAATGAAAATATTAAGCGCGTTGGCCGAAATTGATGGCCTCATGCGGTCACTCCACATTCAATTCTCATCGTGAATAATGTAATGAAATACTGTCTCCCCCGCGAGCACTCCGACGAACAAGTGAAGAGTGAGGGAGGAGTGGGGGGGGGGGGGAAAAAAAACCAAANGGGGGGGGGGGGTGGGGGGGAGATGGGTTGCGTTTAAGACACAAAAGGGGGAAAATAAGGGGTGGAGGGGTGTGAGATGATGGGGGTGGGAGGGGGGTTGAATCCCCCGGAGGAGGAGGATGAAGGGGACGACGGGCTTACAAGTCCTTCGGAAGTCACAACAGAGCGACGTGAGGAACGGATTGAGAGGGCGAAGGGGGAGATCAGCCGGAGTGATCCCGGGCGACGAGGAGGACAGCGCGCGGCAACCCCCCACGTTGGAGACGGAGGGAGGGCACGTCTCCGGGACTGGGGATCCCTAAATTGACGGCCGAAGTGGTGACGGCAGTCTCCAACCCGAGAACGCGGTGGAGCATTTTCGAGACCCTTCATATCCTCATTGACGACGGAGGCAAGTGTGTCGACATCGAAGCGTGAGCCGTGAGTGTGGTGAAGTTTCCGCCATTTCGTTTTCGAAGGAGAGTCGAAATAACTTCAGAGACGTCACTATATTTCCGATTGAAATCGGTGGAAGACGTTTTCGGGGACTTTGCCTATTTGGAGGCATTGATTTAGCATTGTTCTGAACAACATTCTGAACTTAACGAGTGGATTATTTTGTATCGTTCCCATTTTTTCTCAAACCAGCAGGTAAAATCCTCAAGACTATTGCCTTTATCTTCCCAGTTTCGAACGAATTAGCCAGATTTCATTTCCTGATTTTCATCCCTGGTTGAATTATTACGAAGTGATTTTACATTATAATGTATCCAGGGGAGGACGGTGTTTTCGTGGAGTTTGCTCGGCGATGAGGTTCCGAGCAATGAACTGGGAATCTCAATTAGCTTGACAGCGCGACGAACAACATAAGACCAATTTACGAAGAAGAACACGATCTTAACTCGTTAAGATGATTTCTGGAAAAAATTGAAAATGATTCGGTGGAGAGGGACGTGCTATGAACGAATAGATGAACGGAGTGATACCAGTAAGGCGATCCTTAGGAAATGCGCTTTAAGAAAACTATTTCAAAAAATAGTTGGATACCTCCGAACGAAACCGGATTGATCCCCGCGGATCCACTTGCAGACATTCGCACAATAAATATTTTAATATTTGTACAGCATGGCAGTATGTAAATGGTATAGTAGAATTCACATTCCACCGACACATATTGGGAATCAAAAGAAGCAATCGTGCTTGAATATCACTCACCTTCGCTGAGTAGAAAGCAATCGTAGCCGCTCACATTTCACAGCAAGTGCGCCACAGTTTCTGTGAGACTCCCATTAGCACTAGCTGTGAGCAACACATTTCTCAAACAATCCACCAGAATCCACGACGGAAATACGGAAAACAAAAGACTGTTTCACTGCAAACCAATGTGCGATATGCGCACATTTTCTGCGATAAATTTCACGTCCGAAACCAGGATAATCGTTTGATTTATCCACGTTTCGGGAAGGGAATTTTAGCTTCTTTAGGGAAGACTTAGGACATCGCGAAATTGTTAGATGTTGGAAAAAAATATTCCTTCCTCTTCCTGCCGAAATATTTTCTGAGCGAAATTCGGTGCGCGCGCCGACAGCGTCAGGAGCAACAAAAAGGAATGGCGACTACTCTGATCACCGACGGGTTCTCCTCTTGACTTGAAGATATCACTGCGCGAACGTTCCCCCGTCACACCTGACATCACATCCCCTCCAACACGGCACCGCGTCGTCACCCATGTCCGCACCGCCGCACCACTTGCCGCTCCCCTGCTCCCCCGCCGCGGCTCCCGCGGCCGTCGGATGCCGGGGAGAAGGGGGCCCGCCCCACGGACCTCCCCCCAGGCACCACCTCCACCAGCACCCCCCGCCGCCGGCCCCCTGGGACCTGGCGCCTCCCTCCGAGCTCAGCAGGCAGTACGAAATGGCGGCCTACCACCACGGGGCGTATCTCGGCGGAGGAGGACTGGGCCCGGGAGGAGGGGCGTCCCTTTGGAACGGGGTGAGTGGCTGATGATGTCCATAACAAACATTCCACTACGATTGATTCAATCCTCTGCACCTCATTCCATCTGTCGAGAAATTTATAACTCTTTGCGGGAGCGAGGTTAGGGCTTCGCGGTGCGTTGACGGGGCGGAAGGCGCGGCGATGAAAGCCAAACCGACAAAAACGCATGTGGCGACTTGGAAATCGTTCTTAAAACTTCCAAAGAATCGGCATTTTCGGGTAAATTTGAATAATTTATCGGCTCTCAAGTGCATTACCCCTATAGATGAACCCTCTCCCTCCCCCCATTCTGCCTTAAAGATCCACTCGTCAATGTTTACTAGAGGTCAATCAAGCAGATTATCACGCATGCATGGTCAATTGAGCGAGCATAAACAGACGAACGCCTTTCCGTGGGGAAGCATGATTTTTCAGCACCATTAATGAATGACATCATTGACTTTCAAAGTTGTCATTCAAGAATTTTTAACACGAAAAATTTTTTTCGCTAGTATATCTCGCATTACATTCACTGAGCTTCAGGTGCGATGTGTTCCAAGGTAGGAATCACTGTTGTTAGGATTTATCTTAATAAGGCTGGACCCACAGACAATAAAATATTAAGTTCACTTTCTCGAATAGTGCGAGAAAGAATGAGCAGCACATAACAGCTTCACACCAAAATGATATTTGGCGTCAAATTGTAATATTGATAAATTGCTTCTGCGAGTATTTCAAGATCTAATTTGCGAACGTGTACCTATTCTACTCCTATTCTTCTATCCCACTCTTAACGGAAGACGTAAGCAAATTGCATTACGTTTGAATTAATGAAGAGTGGTCAATTGCTTCTCAAAGTTTTTAGCTTAAATACGACGTCTAAAATAACGTTCATTATAGAACTATTAATACTGTTATTTTATTTGTTTTTACCGATAATTTCTAGTTAAAATAAAAGTTGATACAACGCAATGGGCATTTCAGCTCGTCTTCATTATCTTTTTCCAGTAGCATCGTGGTTACAATTACGAGTATGCAATTATCACTTTTATTTAGGCAACCGACTCAAAAATACCCTCCTTTCAAATAAGACGCCTGATGTATCTTGGATATGATGCATGTATTTCTCATTAAAATAATTGCAATCCTCATGCGTCTTAATATTGAGAGCTCCATATCAATCACAAGGCACAAAAACGTATTATTTTTCGGTCATATTATTCCGGGAATATAATCAAGTTACATTGCACAATATGCTGAGTGAAAGGCATTCAAAACACAACGGTGGACATCTCAAAGGTGAACTAGACGCCATTTTGTGATGCACCTACCTGAAAAATACGTTGTGTGGCAATTACATTCGTGATAGATATTTTAGATATAAGATTGAATCCAGGTATAAAAATTTACTGAGTGTAATAACATTATTAAGTTGAAGATCGTTTTCAAGGTGAAATTTTGAAAAATCGGCTAAATTTTCCGGAAACAATAATGGTAAATTAATAATCAATCATTTTCGTAGAATATATACGAAAATCAAGAGATACAATAAATCTACATCATGTTAGCATAAGTAGTATCAGTTTAACTAGAAATAATTAGAGTTGTAATTATTGATTGAAAATTATTCTCTAAATTATAGCAATATTTTAGTAGATTATAGTATTTTAAGATGAATAGAATGCAAGAGAAATATTTGGAAAATATTTGCTATGCAATGAAATGTGAAGTGGTTTTTAATGCAAATGAAAAATTAATGTAAGTTTTTAGTTAAATCAATAGTGTGGTTCAATCTCGTGCGCCAATTGCACACCACGATGCTCATTTTTTATTGCAGTCGTACCCAAAAACTTTTACCAAAAAATTAACCATGACTGCTCGATTTGATTATTCATCATTCTCAAATTAACGTACAAATAAAGCATTTGGAACAAGATGGATGCCTTTTCAAGAATTACAAAATGTGAAATTCTTCAAACATAATGTTCATTCCAGACAGTATATTCATTCGAACTTAATTTTATAATACGACAAGTAATTAGTTTTCAATTCATGTTTACGAAATAATATAAAATATTAGTCACATATACTGAAGACATTTTATATATTATCACTACATTATTACGGATCTACAGAGAAAAAATATCGTTTCATCCATGGAAGGTTTGATTTTTATCCCGTTTTCATGTTTTTCGGATCATCGTGGAAAATAATTCCTTTAACTCCGATTATAAATGTACTCCAAGAAAATTTGCAGATTCGACCAGTTTTCTATAAAACTAAAATCCTTAATATGGAATATATTGCTTCTTTATGGCAGTTTAGTTCTACATGCTTTCTTTTCTTTATGATTCATACTATCAACTTTTTAATTGCATTTAAAATGCATCATTATTATTTATAACCAAATAGTGTTACATATAGGGGCCGGGTAGTCCAGTGGGTAGACCGTCGAGCTACTAACTGGAGGGCGCGGCTTCGATTCCGCGTGACGCCTCTGGGCACCCTCATCTCCACCCAAGGGTGCCAGGGTATTTTTTGGGTACCAGGTCGTCCTGGGAAATCACAAGCGATACAGGGAAAGAAATTGGCCCCCCAACCCTGATGTATGAATATCACACGCTGTTAGGCTTAGTGCTGGGTGAGGTCAACTCACCCTCACCTACCAAACCGACCTTCGGGCTGATAGCTGTGATTTTGATTTTTTAGTGTTACTTACTTTTAGTTAATTTTAATGGCAGAAATCTAAGTTTTCAGTTAACAATGGAGCAACTCGTTTGAAGTATGTCGCTTTAAAACTAATATTTCAAGATAAGCCAAAAAAACATAAGAATGTGCAAAACAAAACAAAAGGAGCGTAAACCTATGGAAATTTGTATGCTTACATGCATACAGAAGGAACGAAATAATGGTTTTCTTGAAGGCATATCAAACGCATCCCAAAGAATCGTTCCAAATTTATAGACAAATGGTTAGCAAATATTTTAAGCATAGTAGTTAATTCGAATTTAATGGGATACCAGTTTTTCCTTTAGGTAAAAAATAAGGGTAGACTGAGACAAAAGATTTTTTATTCAGAGCTCAGTACTAGAAATCAGTGTTGGACAAGTGATAACGATGGAAACATTTAAAAGAAAAACCTTGGGAGGGGCTAAAAACATTTCATGCTGTCGCATGCAAATGTATGGAAAATGAGTCTTTGATCAAAGATTCGATATCAGCAAAGGTTTCACACCGCAAGACAAGGAAAAAGAATTATACCATCCAAGTAGACGAATGGGCAAACAATTTACAAGATTTAAACAGCAATTTTCTTCTTAAGTATAATATACTTAAAGATTTTATTAGTAATTGAATTTGTTATCGAAAATGCACACCCATGATACTTTATGCTCAATTAAACTTATTACTTTAAAACGAAGTCACTTAAAAACCATTTCCGCGATAAAACAGTATCTAATTTCAATCGAACCGCTTTTAACTAGTATTCCTTATCATTAGGTTTTTACTTATTTTAGTGAAACGGTTGCGTCAAATGTGAAAATGGTGGAGGTATAAAAGAAGGGAATTTTTTTGACGGAGAGGACAGGAAATTAAACCAGCAATGCCCAACGACAACTGAACACACGGCCCTAGTTTATATTTTTGAGGGGCAAGCAAACGCGCACGACCTTTCGTAACACCATCTTGTAGTTTCGACTAAAACTAGGTAATAGGTAGCTGTGTGCTCGTGTGAGGCACTAAGGGGTCGCCCATTAATCACGTGACGTAGTTTAGGCTACTTTCCTCCGTGATATCTGTAGCAGCACCTTCCCCCCCTCCCCAGGGGTCGCACATCGTTTTGTTTAAGGGAACTAACGTAGAGAGGGGTGAAAAATATTTGCATACTTATGGTGCAAATTTTAGAAGAAGGAATTGAGGTTGGAATTAGATATTCAATCAATTGTAATCGTTATTGAAAGACAATATTGTTGATTTCAAATTAACGAAATTAAAACATTCAAACTCTTAATTTTCCTGATTTCAAATTAATATATATTTCAACGCATAATTTTTTAACAAAATGGGTAGCTTATAATTAGTTCAACTATTTTCACTGTTGGTCTAAAAACAGTGTAGGCAGATTAAAATAAAGTCATTCAACATACAAACGAATCAGTGGCGTAGCCAGAAAATAATTTCTGGTGGGTCAGATGGTTACTTTTCGTTGATTACTGAATTGTACATGAAGAAATTTATTCATCAGGTCAAAAGGCTTTATTGGTATTTTTGGCTTTGCTGGTGCTTCATTTTTTGTTGTTATCTTTTTAAGCACCAATCAAAATTTCACTTCGTATGAAATTACCAACACCTTGTACTCAACTATTCTAGTGGGCGTAAAACCGTGGGGGGGAGAGGTTAGTCTAATCAGTCTCTTACACCCCCCAGGCTACGACACTGAAAACAATTTAGGAAAATGAACAACTCTTTGAGAAGTATATATATTATTAAAACACCGGATAAAACTAGATAAAACGCTGTTTTCCTCAATCGTAAACTATAAACGCTTTATCTTGACTAAGCAATTTCGCGAAAACATGTAAAATAAAACAGACAAAAGAACTAGCTATAAAGAGGCGTCTGATAGAAACAAACAATTTGATATTTCCCATGCATGCAGAAAAAAAGGGCGCGCTTACCCAATCCTGGAAGTGCATGTTCAATAAATTCATTAAGCGTGGTTTAAAATCATCGCTCAGTTTCTAAAGATACTTGGCGCATATTTCTAAATCCTTATCATACACTTTCCATTGCTGCAGATTCGAAAAGTACTGAAATAAACTTCCGAATCTAGTAGACAGATCTGGGATTCATTGCATGTAGAAAATTCCTAAGTCCGCAAAAGAATAAAAATATCCTTTTGAAATTTTCACTCATTATGTCTTCAAGTTCGGACTATGTCCCTATTTTTTAGAGAACCGATACTTTTTATGCGGCGTGCCATATTGCCGAAACTGGTATTCAGTCAATCCCCAGGTTGAAGACACACTTCTGTTCTTACATTTCGGACACATTTTATAACAATTTACGAAGAATTATTCTGTAATTTATCTTGAATATTTTATTTTAAAATGTTTTCCCTCACTTGGTATAAATATTTAAAAAATTGAATTTTTTCTACTTTCAAAGACAGTTAGCGATAACATTATTTTATTATTAGGCTAAGAGATATTTAGTAGCCTTTAATATCAGTAATTTTTAATTGACTCAATCCCTCGACCGTCAATCGCCCCGCAAGCTCGAATCGACTCCAACCGATAACCGATGTCATTTCGATCCATAGGGGTCCATGTCGACCACTTTGGGGACCCCTGGTGTAGATGATAAAAATACCATTTGCTCACTAGAGAGAGGCGTACCTCCCTCCCACAAGGTGACGCTCCGTGACTATCCTCGTGCCCCCTCTCCCCCTTGCTCACGTGACATCACATGCCAATGACGCCCCTCATAACATTTCCGTCTCTGTGCTTGGAAGGGCCACGGCGGAGGGCGGGTGGTCCCGGGCGGGGGCGACGGCGTCGGCGGCGGGAGCCCCCTGGTGCCCTACCACCCGCACCCCGCGCACCTGGGCGCTCCGAACCCGCTCTCGCACCCCTCGTCGCACCACCACCACCACCACCCTGGGGGACACCCGCAGCCTCCGGACCTCCTCCTGCAGGGACACTGCGACCTGTGGGCCGCCGCTGCGGCTGCGGCAGCCGCGGCGGCGGCGGCCCACCACCACAACGGCGCCGGAGGGGGCGAGCCGATGGTCGGGGGCGGCGTGGGGGCGGACTGCCCCAGGGGCGGGCAGCAGCAGCTATGCGGACTGCCGCAGCAACAGCAAGTGCCCAGGTATTATGAAAAGAGAGTACGCGGCGGAGAGGAGGGGAGTTTAAAGCTCCTGACCGAACCGCAAATTTTACGTATAACGTCACGACGAGTTGTAAAATTTTACGTAATATTTCTTTTAATTAGATTTTTTTTTAAAGAAACTGTTCTTGGCTCTACTCTGTGGAACTCTTTCATATTTGAACTTGGTAAAAGAAAACTATGGAAGATATGGGAACTATGGAAAACTATGAAAACTGTGGAATAGCAAAGTTTTCTTTTACCAAGTTCAAATAGATTTTTTTTGTTTTCTAAAAGAAAATTGTATCTTAGCATGTGATTATGCATCGTTTAGAGACTTCCAAAGGGTGTTCGTTCGTTGGCGTTTGTTGAGTGGTTGATGTATTAAATATTTGACAAACGAATATTATATTACGAAGAGAGAGTGTCGCATAGTTATTGGATAGCCTTGATTGGGAGACACTGGATCCACAAACAGAGCAGGCCGATGCCGATTAATCATCTCGGTGTAGGAGTGGAATGACGAGTAAAAAACAATGAATAATATAAACAGCAGTACTCGAGAACATCGAATATCATTGATGAAAGAATCTGGGGAAGCCTTCACATAAAAACTAAAGAAATTGATGCGAGCCAAAAAAAAGGAGGGGGCCGAACACGCTCCACTAGAGGTCACCAGAAACTTTCACAAAATATGAACTAATTTCATCGATCAATACCTTGTGCTTGCGCTCAAAGATAAAATAACAAACTTAATTCACTACTTTTCCCCTAATTTCACATAATGAAGTCGAAAGTGTAATGAAATAATATTCGCGTGAGGAGATTGGAAGTACATACGCAAAGAAACTTCCGATGCACACCTGAATGAGTAGGTTATCTTAAAGAAAAGTATTTGTGTGATTACTCGAGTGACTATTCGCATTTTTCACGGAATATGATTTTAAATTGAAAGAACGACTGTGAGACAAACGCTTTGAATTAATACTTGTATACCTGGTTTATATTTATCGAGAATAACCGAAGTGAATCCATCACTTGAAGGAATTTATTTGGCGATTGCAAGCCAATGATAAAACTCTAGCATTCGAGCGAAAATTTTCGAAATTTTCTACTTGCTAACATAAGCTTGGTAGCTTCCCAATACTTAAATACTATTTTGATGAGCTCGGTGGTGCTATTAAGGAATGCTAATTGTCAACATTGTAAAGTGAAATCGGCCAATATGTCGATCATATTCACATCACTGAAAACAATATTATAAATGCCTATGACATATTGTTATAAGATCATGCAAGGGTATAAGATTCATTCACAGGGTAAGATCGGCGAATTCATTTTAAAGAAACGGATGATGAAGCTGAGTATTGGTATCATGTTAAAAAATATCCTAAATTAATTTTAAAAGGATATTAAAATCCTCCTTCCATTTTCCAACTACATATATTGCGAGACAGGACAGAATTTTTCAATACGCGAAAACAAATAATAACTATCGCTGCAGAATATCTCTACAGATATGAGGATCCAGCTGCCTTCCATAAAGTCATACATTAAAGATATTTGTAAAAAATTGATGCGGTACCATTCCTCTCACTAAATTATTTTGAAAAATTATAGTAATAATTTTTTGATACTATTTCAAGTCATTGAAGAAACCAATATTTCAAAAATATTGTTCTTTTTTCCGATAAATAAATATAAACCATGGAATTTCACTCCAACTAATGTACTGGACTTTTGGGAATCCGAATAATTTTAAGACCGAAAAGAGTTTTAGAAAGGATGTCATGGATTACGGAGAGTGATCACTTTGGAGTAGGGACACCTATTTGTAGTTAACAATTTCGCCGACGGATGTTATGAACAATATTCTATGGCAATGCCAAGGTCTGTTTAATACTATCAAGTGAGAAATTCTTGTAAATTCTGTCTTAAAACGAGTATAAATATTCCAAATAAATCTGGTTAGTATACTATTTTCGGCTGCTACAAATAGAACTAGTAAGGTCCACACCCTGAAAGAAGCAGGTTTTTAGCTCACTCATTGAAGGGGTTTTTTCCAGAATTTATCCAAATCGCTACGCACATTTTTCTTTAAATGAATTAATAGAGAGGTTTACATGTTCATGCTATGCTGAACAGCTTTGCGAAAGCTAGAAACAATATTATTTTAAATGGGTACCTCTGCTCATCATTTTAGTATTCTATGGGTTTTGATGTCAGGTAAATCTACCGTTCTAACGGGTATCAACGAATTCTTGAATTTATATACTCAAAAGGCTATATGTTGTTGTTTTGCTTTATTTCTGATCTGCCGATCATAAAAAATATAATTCAGAATCTTCTTCTATGTCTTTCAATCCGAAGATTGGTGACTGCAACCCAAGG
>LYUA01001474.1:87924-101755 GCA_002093875.1 Calopteryx splendens
ATAGAAACGTCATGGAAGTGCATAGGCTGTGATTTACCTCTGTGCAAATTAGGATATCTTCAATGTCTCCAAGAAAATGGATTGGAAGTAAGGAATTAAATGCAATATGAGGAAAGATAATTTTTGTTTCAATAAATTATTATTTTGTACAAACACTCAAATTTTAAAATAAAACACTTTATTATTATTCAAGTTATTTTAAGTTAAATAAAGTAACGTCCGTAAGTTTCTCCTCATGGAGAGAAACAGGTCTACCAGTAGGGCAATAGGGTATTTAAATTTCGTGCATGACGGAGAATTTTTTGCAGCTGGTTTCAGGTGGGTTAGGAAGGAGAGGGTTAACTCAAGAAACAAATTTGTCCTTTCCAATATTTTTAAAATAAAATATATAATGTTCATTTACATTTTTAGGCATCATTACCAGGAAAATTTGTATTTGGGTGCAAGATAAGTGTTTATGTGTCTACATTAATAGTATTGAAGGGATGAAGAGTGGAAATGTTTTGAGAGTGGGGTGTTAGGTATGGCCCTGGTATATCATAACATTTCTCTTTTGTGTTCTCCTTTGATAAACTCCATAGTATTATGACATACTAGGCCCATACATAATGGCCACAACTGCTAAAAAATTTCCTCTCCCTTCCCCTTCCATAGTGAAAAGTTTATAAACATACCTATCTTTCATCCTCAGACAAGTTTGCCTGATGATGGTGCCTAGGCGTTAAAACATGCATTTTGTATTTTATTTTAAAATAGTGGCTTATTGAATTAGTACCTGTGGTATATGCAGCGCTCTCTGTTAGTGGACACAGCACTCTACTGTTCGGTGTGTGCTCATCCCTTCCAGCAGTACCTTCTAATAAAATATTTTCAAACTGCATGCTTGACTTATGATTTTTTTGATATTGCACCTTATACACTATGTATCCATTTTCTCCATGTTTGGTGAAAGATAATAGTGGCATCCAGTGGAGTTACATGTTCAACGACAGGGTAGTTTCCTAAATCTTTTTAATTTTACCCATTGGAATAAATGTAGCACCTGGATGAAAAATCTGAAGTCATTCTGCTGAAAGATGAAAAATATATTTTTTACAATTAATTGAAAACTGAAAAATTTCAGTGGTGAGAAAATGCAACAGGGAACTGGGAATGCTGGGAGGAAACCCGAATGACATCACAGGGATTTAATAGTTCAGTATGCTGCTAAGCTTCAGCCTCTCAATCCAGTAAAACTGGGTAATATACATTCCAAAGATATTAATAAATGTGTTAAAAAGCTAAAGGACACTTGGAAATGTTTAGCACAAGGTGCTATAATATTGTTATTTTTCAAGTGAAGTTGTTTAGAAAATTTGAACGTAAGGATTCATTCGAAATCTATTTTAAAATTTTTCCTCAGACTTTTAATCATATGCTGTCATGCATTGGAGCCATTCTCAGCAAATTTCCACTGATTATTGGAAAAATCAGTGTGTTTTCAGATTATTCAAAACCAAACTTCCTTAGAAAAAAAGCACCACTATCTCCAGCCGCTCATGTCCTGAGTCTCTGAAATATAACTTTTCAGCGGAGAAAGTTATGGTAGTGGACATTAAGTGAAGAGCTCGCTAGTGGTTGATATAATTTTTGTGGAAAGTGCAGACCCCTGGCCTCAATAATATCGTAAAATAAAGAAAAAAGGCAATTTACATTTTCCTTCCACATGTATGTAAATAGGTACGTCTCTGAAGTTTATGGCATTAGCAAATACCTCACCCAGTGACAGTCATCCAAAAAGCCTTTGAGAAAAAATGTTGTACGTGTCCCTGTTAGGTAGGAATTCAAAGCTATGCATTTCAATCTGACCAATTTGTCCATGTACTCACCACAGGTATTTTGGATCATTTTTTGTTTGTGAAACTGGTACATATATTACATCAAGTGTCTCGTCTGCTTTTTATATCATGATAATTCAGTATAATGGTAGACGTTAGCACCTAATAATAATATTCATTTTGGTGGCAACTTATGCTTGGGTGAACTTGCAACCTGGGAATTGGCAACATAGCTACCTTTAATCTAGTATGGGGTAAATAAATGTTTGTTCAGAGTGAAAGCTAATAGATCTGCATCTAAGCAATTTTATTTATTTGGTTCAAAGTTAAGCTAACTGAAAATATTGCAGGATAATCCAATGACAAAATGACGATATTACAAGTGAATGGGTGGGTATTATCCACCTTGAAGTACATCCATTTCCTGTTAATCACTAATGCTAGGGGGCAATGTACAAGGTCATGAAGCCCTTCATCACATTGATTGTCATAATTTTGAAGTTGACCAAAACGTGAAATAATCATGTCAAGCAAATTTATAATATACATAATACCACTTAATACTAAAAAATTGGACTAACAAATTTCAATTACATTTTCACAATGAAGAATATACATATCTGGGCATGAAACATAGTAGACATAAAGTAGGAAAATATTAATCCATATTAGTGGTGCTTATATTGTATTGGTCTTATTTGACTCTAGCTAAACTGCACATCTTTTAAAAACTTCCCCACCATCGTCACGTCTACCACCACGGAAGGTTGTCTGAGGTTCCTCAAACAAATTCAGAAGCCAAAGACATTTAAATCATTTACTTGAATCCTTTCACAATAATTATAACCTATGAATAAAGGTAACTTCAATGCTGATCAATAGAAAGTCACTCCCTAATACGTCATCAACATGGCTACTGGGCTCTCATGAAGAAAATGGCCTTTTCAAAATCACTTAAAAATAAATGCTAAATTTTCTAGTAATGAAAGCTTTCTTCCTCTACATAATTTATGTTGAATGTGTACATTTATGTAGTGCAACACGTCTCAATAATTATTTTCAATGTTCTTAGTTGCAGAAAACTATTCTCTGGTCTTTTCAACTCCTACATGTGTGTAGGAGTAGGAGGAGTTTCAGGAGTGTGGTTTTTCATTGACATTTTCAGTGCATAAAACTTTTGCTTTGGGATATCTTTCTTTTAAAAAATTATAATTTCTTGTCTCTAATAATTGTATTATTTTCAGGTGTACGATTATAAATTTATGCATTTCCATTTGCTCATTGATGCAGCACATAAGAAAGCATTTTCAATGAAAAACACTGTGGTCAACTCAAACATCATTTTCCTGCAGAGGACTTATCAACATACCATTCTTATGCCTGGTAAGTAGGTATACTTTGATTTTTTCCTTCATAACCAGTGTTTTTAGTTTGTGATGGTTTTATACAATTATCCATTAACTCATTGGAACACACATGGGGTATTTTTCCTGCAAAACATTAATTAAAAAGATGTTTTTAAAGTCCTAGTGGATTAATGCATGGATTAAATCTGTAAGCTGTCAATTGAAGTTATTTTTGGAAATTTGGAAAAAAACACTCCAATTTTTGTAAAACTGCTGGTTGCATACAGGTTAGGTCTAACTTAAAAGTTTCAAGACATTGGCAGTAGTAATTGCAGGCCTCAGAGTGGCCAGGTATGTTGAAAAAAAGAGAATTTGTAGACCAAATTACTTATAAAAAAGGTTATCATATAAGACTTGAAAATAGAAATGGAGATTGCATTTGAATACAGGGCGAAAATTGCAAGAGTAATATGTTTGGCTGAAATAAGTAATTGATGTGCATTAATTTTAACATTTAGCATAAAATTCCTTTCAAAGCATGAGACAGCTGTAAAGGGGTAAATAATTACCCATCACTTAGGGCTGCTTTTGTTGGACTGGATTTCTGATAGTATATATTTTCAGAAGTTCCTTTCATTTCACTTTTCCTGTGGTAGTAACTCAAATTCTTCATTTAATTTCTTCATTGTTTGTCCTTGATCATGGTTCTTTTTATCTCCTTTTTCAAAATATCTCATTTTATTTAGCATTCATTTCTCTTTCTTTTTCTTTCTTAATTTCTTCAAAGCAGACTTGATCATGTTAATATGCATTTGGTACCAAAGAGAGTCTTTGTAATTAGTATAAAGTGAAGATGGTTATTGCATACTGTTCAAATATCCTTTTTAGTTGAAATGGCATTTAATGATCTTTCTGACATGAATGCTTTATCTTCTGTTAAAACCAAATTATATATTCAAAAGCATTGCTCAATATATGCATTGTCATCACAGTAATCAATAAAAAAGCCAATGCATGCATTTGACTCCACTTATGAAACAATTCTGGAAATTTTCATAATGGCAATGCACACATTCATATCTGTGCTTAATTTGAGTCTTTAGGTATTTTCTTTTCATAGATTATTGGTTGTAAATTATTAACATACTGTTACTGATATATAATATTTATGATGTTACTTCTTAGTTACCTGCACTAGTGAACTGGATCTAAAACTATTGGTTTCTAGACATAGTGGGCTGAATATATCAGGGTCTAATGCATAAGTGGGCCCACTGGCATCACTTCATCAGTAGCCTACTTGCCATCGGGCAAGCTGATACCTTGGCCATTCTGCCTCGTTTCACCTACCAATTTTGATCAAGGGTAGTATGCTTGTATACATTAAGTGGTCACTGAAAATTCCCTTTTTATCTGAAAATTCTACTTCATGAAACAACATGTAACCTAATACTTTTAGAAGTTATTTATATTCCAGTGAGGCTTCTAGAAGCTTAATATTCGAATTAATATGCGTAATATGTGTTTGAAATGATTGAATTTTGGATTAATCTGATGTATTTGGAAGAGAGATTGGTCAGAACTTGACTTACATAATTGTTATAGACATGCCTTTTTTTCTGCGCTAACCTCCCGGAACTATGTTTCGTTAAATTATGGAATTTATGTGTTTTTATTTTTTGATTATCAATAAAAGATGCACAAAGAAAGCGCGATTTCAAAAATTGCGATCGCTGACGACCTTTTCCAGTCTCCTAGTTGCTGGCAGTGCCGATAGATGCCCCCAACACCAATTTAACGTCTTGATTAGTAAGAGTTCGTGCCTAGGAAGATGTTTTAGCGCTTTGGGTAACCTATTCTTTAAATCTTGGTACAATATACAGAATATTTTTATGCCGTTTAACTTTGCTTAGTAAAATTTAGCAAGTGAATATGGCGCTAAAGTTGGCAATGGAATAAAGAAAACCTAACTTCCATTGCCAAAAAATCTGCTAAAATGTTGTTTGATAAAAACACTCGCGAAATAATACCCAGCCATAACATTGAATTCCAAAAATTATCTTTGTTCTTTTGTGATTTAATTCTGTTCAAAATAAATCTTGAATTTAGGGTGCGTAAACAAAATGATCGCATCATGATTTTCAGTATTTGTTGGTGTCGCTCGTATACTCCTGTTCGTGCCTGCTATGGAGCACCATCTTGACATGATACGCTGAGGAGTTCTTTCCATCCTTCTTTCGTGATCGGACCTGAAATCGCAAAAATCGTGTCACCGTGATGCAATTATTTGCGATCAACCCTGCTTAGAATGTGGGAAACAGCCATTAGATAATTTAGAATCCCATAATGCGCACAGTATGATGTGCCGATTAGAAACTGTCTCAATAAATTAAACCCATGCAGTTTATGTTACCATATGCATAAATCATAATTTCAAGTTTCTTTATTGAACCGCAGTAATCCGTCCGAAGCTTGGTTTGAAAGGTGATCGTAGAGTTGAACTACTTCGTGCTAATTGTAAGTCCTATGGGCTCTAGTGTGAAATTCGCACATCTCGGTATTGGTCGGTGGGCTTCTATTTCCTCTCTATGTGCCATCTGAGGGTCCCAGGAAGATCCGGCACTCGAAAAATCACCTTGGGTAACGCTGAGGAAGTCCAAAGTCACCGAGAATTATCCTCGTGACCACCAGTCAGTAGGCAAACGCTCTACTGACTAGGGTAGCACGGAAGTTAGCTCAAAATTTGGTTCCTGTTTATATTGAATTACTTTTACTCAATTTAAAACTGGATTAATACATTTATACAAAATACTTTTGGATCTTGCAGTCAACTTAATAAGTAGCTTTCAGTTTCAATTCCTACCTAAAATTTCATTTAATTTCCAAGGTTATACTCCAAACTCAGACAAACAGTGCTTCTTAAATTAGTAATGGAAAAAACGGACATTATTTAAAGCGTAGTTTGGGTATTTTACGTAAAAAAACCATTTATGAAAATTCCAGAATATTCTGATTTCAGTAACGAAATTTAGAAATATATCTACGGCAGATTTTATAAGATGTATTAACCACATGAAATACGAATTATTTCGACACGTACCTGTAAGAATCTAAAACTGAAAGGCCTAAGACCTCCAGTAAAAACCAAGTAAGTGGAAGGAAGTCTATAAAAATCAACATTCCAGGCAGAAAAATATTAAGTGCAGTTTGTACGCTCCTACTTATTTCTATTTTGTGGTTCCTGTTAGATACACCCGTATTACCTCGGTATTTCTTTTTCGCAAGTATAGTCAGGAGTATTTTCCCTTGATATCTACGGTTTGAAAATAAATGTAGACACTTCATCTTGGACTATTAGTTATTTGAATAATAAATAGAAGACTCCGTAAATAAACATTGCCTAACAACACTTCCTTCATAACCTAGCAAATGGGCGGTATGCAGCAAATCTGAAGGGGAGGTTAAATGATGTATGTATTTGAATTATTGACCGGTGTGAGGTGGTAACCCAGCTCGTAACCTAGGACAATGCGACAGCTGGAGACGAAACGACAGGCTGGAAATGGTTAGACTGCAGCATAGGGGCAGTTCCGCCCGCAGAAACCTCATCGCCCGAGGGCCGATCAACGTTGTGAGTAAAATCATGGCGTGGAACTCGCTTAGGATTCGGGTCACTTGGTTTCCTTAATTGAAGGATCTTTGGCCATGGATCAGGCATCAATTCTTGTGTTTATAGACCAATGAATCCTTAAACTTCGTTCACTGTTTATAAAAGTGTATTCTGTCAATGCACGGATATAAAATTAATTTGGAAAAAATATAGCGCGTCTGACCATGCTATATATTACTGGTGAAGTAATTATTTGGGGGATAAAAATTGACATAGTTATATTTTAGAAGTGTATTTTTTGTATAAATTAGACAAAGAAAATAGTTGACTTTATAATTAAAAATTGTTGATCTAACTACATTTAGTAGGTACTCACTCTCATGGTCGTCATAGTGGTAAAACGATTTATTTAGGAAGCTGTGGAACATGAAAAATAGAATATTATTACATTAATATTTTTTATTGTTTCCTTAAAAATATTAATAAGTGTGGTCAACAATTTATTCGCAATTTCTCTTCCAAAGTTTTTTAAGAGCTGTCTTAACCTATAATTTGGACGATTCCATTAAATTCCCTTCTCAATATGCGTTTTAGGTAAATGTGCCTCCTGTTCACGTCAGATGTCACAGAAATACATTGTGTAATTCACACATCAGGGTAGGGTGGCCAGTTCCTATCCCTGTACCGCCTTTGATTTCCCAGGATGATCTGGTCCCCGAAAATTGGTACACAGCTTGGGTGAAGCTGAGGGTGCCCAGAATTGGTCGTCTCCGTGAATCGAACCCGGTCAGCAGTCCAGTGCTCTAACCACTGGACTACCATGACCTCTTGTTTCCCATAAATACAATAAAATTAATTTTTCAACGGTTTACGTATAGATAATGTTTTGCAAAACTGCACGGCGGATTATGAAGCTGTGCTAGTTGCAGGTGACTTTTCCACTGATGGGGAGAGGTGGACTGCGTGCGGGGAAATGCGCCAATTGGCAGCCACCTTCGCCGGCTTCATGCTAGATAAGGACTCGTAGGTTGCCGACGTTCCTGCTCATCGGTTTGGACTCACCTCCGTGCTTCCCCGACCGAGAAAGTGCGGTATGTAGTCCCTATAATGCACGACCTGCGCTCTAATTTGGGCGCCTGGCACCGTGGGTAACTAACTACCGCTCAGACATCGCCTTGGCAACTTTGAATCGACTTGGGTACCACCTGCACCGGTGCGCTGCTAAAAACAATGCACCCTCACCACCTGCGATGTGGCGTGATTTAGACTATAATCCAGAGGTGTAAAATTGCGTGCATGTTTTTTGTTAAGCCGTCGGAGCGATTGTTAGAAAAAAGTGTAAGTAGTGTTTTCGTCATATAGCGGGATTACCGCATTCTTCCCTTCCAACTGGACTTGGATATTTCGAATTCTTACCGCATAGGACATTTTCCGTCGCACTTCGGTTTTGCCGAAGAACGTCGCAGAAAGAAGCAAAAGAGGGATGCGAATGATTTATTGCAAAGAATGTTTCTCCGAATTTTGGTTATAATGGAATGGAAATAATTTTTTTGTCCACCGGACGCCACTCGTGCGGACCGGCGTGTCCTAAGGGATGAGCGGGATTATGGAATTGATTAAAACTTTTGCTGTTCACATGGCGAGGAACTGAATGTAGAAAAACAGAAAAAAACCAATAATTCCAACGGAGACCTAGGGCATTGCGGCACCATTGGTCACCGATACTTGAGAGAAAATTCTAGAATCCCTCTTCACTTCCCGGTATACGATCGATCGTAGTGGGCAGGTAAATTATTTAATTACCTACCCTGACGAAGTCCCTGTCAGAGGAGCAGAAATGTAGGTGACAAAATCTAAAATCGACGCGAAACGTCAAAATAAAACCTGCCCCTCGGGATTCAGGAAAATAATTCTTCGAGATCAGCTCGGATTCCATTACTTTACTAAAATAACTGCCACTCCAAAGCAGTCTATTAATGATTAATCTCATTGGATATGATAATAACTCATATACGATCCCTACAATGCCAATTCCAATGCTTCATCACCTCTTAAACCAACCTTATGGCTTGATAACTGTGGCGCAAATACCCGAGTTATGGTTTTGCAGAACTCATTATACCCTGGAAAATTGATTCAGTGGAAAACTATGAAAGAATTCCTTTTAAAATATTTAACGTATACATATTATTAAATGCCCTTGATATTTCCCATAAAATGAAAATCAACCAATCGCTGCCTACATTAATAAAATACTATGTAAAGAATTTGTTAGGAATCTGCTAGTAGATGTCTTTTTTCAATTCTGTGATTGTAATTCAGTTCTTCCTTTAACCTTAATTCCGTCAATTAGTTGTCAAAAATTATTTTATTTATTAAGTTTGATGCTTTGTCCATTGAAAAATGACCGTTAATTGTGAAAATACATGTTAGTAGTTTAGTAAAACGTCTAGCAGATATCCCTCGAAAATATCACGGAACATGTTACTAAGGTGACAATGATTAAAACATTGCCAAAGGAATTACAAAACGTTCATGGAATAAATTGTGACCAGAATGTTGCCAGAGTGTATCACTTGAGTTGTGGTTTGCTCAGGATGGTAAAACTGGTTTTCCTCATTAATAATGCCAAATGGACTAGTGCATTGATAGAGCCTCATGAGTCTGGTGCAATGTCAAATGTTTGAATGCTCGGAAAGGTGGATTTTTCAGTGCCATTCCAGTCCTTGCTTGGCATCGGTTGAGTAATTTAGACGCAGTTTACCATCTAATGGGGGCGTGACTCTCGAGTGGGTAGAGCGCTGGTCCACTAATCGGAGGCCCCGGGTTCGATTATGGGTGACGCCTCTGGACACCTTTAGCTTCACCCGATTTGTGTGATTTTTCGGGTGCTACATCCTCCTCGGAAACCGCAGGGGGCGCAGGGTCCCTACCCTGATGTGTGAATTTCACACGCCGTAGGGCTCAGTACTGGATGAGCTCTACCCTCACCTACCAAACCGACCTTTCGGTTGAATACTGTGGTTTTTATACCTTCTGATGTATTAGACGTTTGACTACGGTCCCATTGGCATTTGGAGTGGGCAAATGGTACCGGGATTCTCTCCACCCTTCAAAGAAACCATGCCTAATCACACTAACTTATCCTAAATGGCGTCCCTCCTATAAGGGCTCCTGTTAAGAGAGTATCCTGCCAAATAAACTCATTTTAAGCAAGGAAGTTTGTGGGAGGCCATCTACAAAACTACTAGGTAATGCTAAAGGGAAAATGATTAACATTTTCAAAATTATGAAGGTGCTGTTCAATGCTAAAGCAAGGTGTAAGGGACCTATTTATGGAATTTTCCAATTATTGGTTTTCAGGGTATTATATACCTATTATATTTCCATTTAGAATACACCTTCATTTCGATTCGCACGTTAACTTATATGAGCTGTCAGAAGAAAATTGATTTGGGTAGCAAAGTTGAAAAGCACCGCTTGCAAAAGGCAAATAAATTAACATCAACAACCATGAAATCGCGGAACACCATGAAAACACCAAAAACACGTTGTGTGTATCACTATGCCCTTGACTGCGTTTATCCAGTGTTAACTCGGTGAAGAAATGGAGATATTTTCCATTATTGCAAAATTTTTAGCGTTCATTATGTTGTTTCTAACGACTTGGTTTGTACGATACTGGGCTTTTGGACTTTGGACGGAGGTCGGGTATGTGAGGTTTTCACGGCATTTGTCCGGCCAAAGGTAGCAGAGGAAAATGCTGTATTTAAAGAAAATGTTTAAGGAATCCGCTTGAATTTTATCTTGAATGAAATAAAGGAATTCTATGTGTTCTCACCATGAATGGATAGAATTGAACTTTGTGGTAAGATCTCACTCATACCTTTTTATTTTTATAACTTTAAGTCTTGTAAAATCTATATATCGGTGGCGATAATTCAATCGGGGAGAGATATCGAGGAAGAAGTAAGGCTTTCTTCTTTCATGACAGTATCATCTAACCCCGATCTCGCTTGCCATCACAGGGATCATAGGTGGGGTTATTTTTAAGACGGCAATCATGTCTCAAGGAAAAACTTGGAGAAATACCTATTGTTTAATGATATAAAGCGGAAGAGGGAGAATAATTTGTGTAATATCACAACCGTGGGAATAACGGACGGTGTGCTTTGGGTGTTTATATCGAGGCGGAAAACAAAATTTAATCACTTCAAGTAAGACAAGGTATTAATAATTTTATCTTCATAGACACAAAGATTTAGTGCAGCGAATGGAACACATAGGAAGGAGGACACTTTCTGTGTAGTTTTTGTAACACCTTTTAACACAATATACAATATAACACGTGTAATAAGTTTTACACGTATAACACATCTTCAGCAGAGAGATGTAAATCGTTGATAAATTTCAGTTGTTGTAGCTACTGGGATTTAGCACTGTTGTCTCATCACATACGTTTTTCGTTAAATTCTTTCATTACATCTAACAGGAAAGCATAATTAATTTATTACCTCTTTCGTGATAACTTAACAATAATTCCTTGTCCTAAATCTAGGTGATTAAAGCAGAATAACCCAATATAAGCCCCCAGGGGAATTAAGAGTCTAAAATAATTGACTATTTACAGCGATATGCAAAGAAATGCTTCTTAGAACAAATGTTTTACTATTAATGACCGATAAGTCCGATTTTATCTGTATTCAATTGGGTATTTGAGTTAATAATATAGTATTTGTCAGCCGGAAAATAAACCTTAAAAATAAAGTAAGTTGTTATCTATGTTACTAGAAATTATATCTACTATCAATAATAGCAGTAGTTACGTTGATTTGAGTGTTAATAACTGTTGGGAGTGTTAGATCCGTTGATTTGATGTGAGCAATAAGGCCAAGGCGATAATTACCGAGGAAGGCAAGGGTGGATAGGAAAGCATGGCTGATGTTAGCATAGTTTTAACGAAAAGCGAGGATGGGACCCCGGTGTTGCTTTCCACCCGAAGGACGATATGGCGTTCATTGGATGGTTCGTTAAACCGTACCTCTCAAAGCGCTGTGTAAGCGACATCCAATTAGGGATTGAAACACTAATAAACACTTCTATATGGGGTAATCGAAGCAGGGAAATTGCCGTGGAAAGACACTAGTTTAGCGTCCGTGCTAAGCCGGTACTCGTAACAATAATAATTTAACCGATCAACTCTGCTGGACAATGACGCGAAGGAATCACGAACGGAAATATTAAAGAATAGTCGTTTTCTAACGGTACAAATATTTTAATTAGGCTACAAAGAGTGACGTTTTAATTCCTAATTGAAACTTAAATGTTATTTTGTTTTTTCTGCAATCCACTGTGATTTTATTCTCTCAAATAATTTCTTTTCGTTGTTTTACTCTCAGTGAGTTAATTTTGAGAGTGATATGATAATAGGAGCCATAATGTTTTATTATTTTAGCAATTGTTATCCTAAATGCTATTATATCATTATTTCTCCTGTCATTTGTACTCATAATGTGTTCATTGAGCACCCACCCATATAGGCTCTCGAAAAGTAATGGGGTAAATATATGCGTCGTATCTTAAAAGAACCTATCCCCTGTTCGCCACAAACTGAGGTGCGCCTTATGCATGAAAAAAATCTTATTTGAATAAAAAAATTTGGTTTGGAAGTTACTTATATTAAAACGTTACACCCTTGTAAACTCTCCGAGCCTTATTGCAGGGCGAAAAGACTGCAGAAAAGCGAAATTTATCTCAACCGATAACGTTGCATTGAATTGGTGAAATGTTGGTAGATGTACGAGTATGCAGTGATATAATGAAAATTTATGTTTATAAAAAAATCAAGTTAGTACAATTTGCGATCGGGGCTAACTTTTCACTTTTCTGTTGCAAATATCAATGTTGCGCGTATTGCAACTGGAAAAATAATGTATTTGTTGAAAAATTCCATAAAAAACCATATTTTCAAGGTAGCATAAATAGTATCAATAGAAAAAAATACTGTCAAAGAACGAGGACTGTTTTGAAAGGAAAAAATATTTTAAAGGACTAATGGAAAATAAAATGGACACACCAAGTGAATAATGTAGAAGATCCTCGAAAAGTGAGGAGGGATGTTTGTACAAGACGCTGACACGAAGATTTAAAACTAATTTACACGTTCATAGGTAGTGAATTCATTTCACTGCATGTATGATATGATATTTCTCTGAATTTCGTGAGGGAAAATGGAAGGGGATAGTTGTAGAGGATCAATAATGAATTACAGAAAACAACTGAAGTACCACATGAGAGCGTAGGACTTTGGGGAAGTGAGAGATTAGCAAAAGGTTTGATAGCTTGGAGGAATTCTGCAAACCACTCCTATGACGGATAACCTTTCATAATAATGAGGGTATATTGGTAAACTAACAATTATGAATCGCGCCAGAAAGGTTTTAAAAGTTGGCTGTGGTTTTATGAATAGGTATCTTACGTGCATTTTACTGGACATATGCGAAATCTATGGAATGACATTCCGCATTTCTCGAGGGCATCTGTTTCATCGGACAACATTATCGATATTTGCAGGCAATCGTCGCTGACATAAGTTTGAATTATGGCAACTCAACTAGCTCTAGAAAAAAAAAATGATCCCTTTGATTGATCAATACCGCTCTCCATAGGTTCAGTAAATCTCTGGAAATCATAAAGAGGCGACAGGTATTTTTTTGAAAAATCCCTTGAGGATAAATTTAATCCACTCTTAATGATGGCGTGGAAATTTAAGCTGACTGGTGCTCAGCTATTTGTATCGGCCTTTTTACGGCTATCCGGAATGTGTACGGTAGGGAATGGGTACGGTGGGTACGGTAAGGTCGAGCGTCGTCAGAGTTATGGAAGCCCATTTCCGCGGTAACGTGCCAAATTTTAGCTGTTATCGCGGATCATTAGCCGAGCCGATCGCGTCCGTCACAGATAATTTTTTTGGTGGTGTCATTAATTATCACTGTGTCGCAAATACTCGAGGAGCTGCCGCGCGATGACCGAAAAAAATGTGTTTGAGGCCAGGGCGT
>LYUA01001474.1:184026-196632 GCA_002093875.1 Calopteryx splendens
AGTTATTGACCAAGGTATTTGTTATTTAAAGAGTATATTAATAAACAATTATTATTATATGTTAGCGCAAATGGCCGTTGATGTAAGCATCAATAATGAGATAGTATTCTTGCTCGAGTAGCTATAGTGAAGCTTATATTTTACTCATGGCATCTCTACAACAACTGATGGAGCATGGTTTTAAACATCTGAGAAATTGCAAGATTAATCTGAAAATTTTCAAAGCGAGACTGCTGCGAGAGTCGTGCTGCCGAAATATCAGGGAAATGAGAACATTTAGCGTAGCAATGTAGATTTCCTCTGCTAGCATATGGTTCGACTATAAAACGATAAGAAAAGCGTAATAAAATGTGCAGTTATTCCACTATCGAATTAGAGAATAGCATTTTAGAAAAGCGTGTCAGAAAAATATGCACGTTTCAGCATCATTTTATTCTCATTTTGTTATTGTCTCTAGCGTTATTTTGATGAATAAATTAAAGAAATTCAGCATCGTCGTAAAAAGTTGGGAAAATTGTTTGAATTGTGAATGCAATTTCCCCGTCCTCGTACAGTGCGAAATATATAGTTAGTTTTCGTTCCAATAAAATCATCCTGCTCTTTTTTCCACGTCAAACCAAATAGCTTTTTTGGTCGTTCTAAGACCGCATTCCAGTTTTTGCAGCTGATCAGTGATTGTCAACTACGCCATAAAAGTCCTATGGACGAGCAGCGAGAATGGAGGTTGAGCCATAGATTAAAGGTCTTTAGGTCTTTACTCTATGGTTGCTATTCCACGTATAAATATCTTGTGTTGACCTTCATGATTTTCTCCTGTAGTCGCATTTCAGGTACCTTTGAAAAATGTAGAGCTCAACCACCACGATTTTGAAGCATTCTGCTGTCATTCATATGGGCAGGCTTTTATCGTTTTCAGGAACAAGAAATGAGCACACAGTCAGAGGCGGTAAATAATATGGATTGGGTTTTTTAAAAGCGATTCTTCGGTAGAAATGATATTTGACCTCAAATTAACGCTAGGAAAACCCATGTCAGGATACACTACATCCATACCCAAGGCGGGAGTTCGAACTCATGATATTATGGTTACTCTTAGAGCTACTCGGATTGGCAAAGGTAATAAATAAAACGGTAGGTATATGGTGCTTTCCACGGCAGATCTTCTGAAAGCTGGGCACTTGCGGTATTGAGATCTGGCGATACAACCAAAACATTTTAAATATTCGATTTCATCGTTTCGCCTTCTGCAGTAATTTTTGTCATATGCGCATAGCTAAATATTTGTTCTTCACCCTTTTATTTGTTTATCAAACTTTTCTAATTTTTTTTGGAAGCCTGAGAATTATATCTTGATGCTTAGTGTTAAACGTGAGAAAATATGAATGTGAAATATATTGCTCTCGAGTTCGTTTTCCATCATTAGCTATCACTTAATTTCCTTCTCTTAAATTCTATTTCTTGAAATAGCGTGAGGAATAGATATTGAAATTTAATTCAAATAAATGCTTTGCTCTAACCGTTTATAAAGAAAAAGTTGCTTGTTCTTCTCAGGCTAGGCTACATGATCCATTCGATGGAATACGGTTGAGGAAATTTTCATTCGCGAATTTATAAAGCTTCAACGTAAGATAGTTTTTTTTTGATTTGTTAAAACTATTATGATAAAATGAAAATTGTCACTGCGATGCATTTGGATATAGCTTGAAAATGATTGGAGAAAAGGAGATTTAAATATAGTTCGAGATTATTAGAAAGATCTACTTGAGAATAGCAATCGGGTCTTTCCCCTCACCCAGATTTTTGTTGCTTCGATACAATATCATGTTATGGAATATGTTTTTCGGCTTCTCTGTTTCAAATCAATATCAAGTAAATTCATTGACACAGAGAAACCGGATACAGGTTATATCACGGTTAATTCTAAGGAGAGCTAAATAAATTAGTAAAACATGATTTTGTTTGGTAATCAAGTTATATAAGCCTACCGAGAACATGCGCTGGAGGAAAATGATGCCCTCATAAAAGGAGTTAGCGGGGAAGGGAACATAATGATTAATGAGGAAGCTTTGTTCGTCTCTCATCCCCACCGTCCCAGATCTGAACTTGACGGCGCTGATGGAGAAATATATGCCCGATATAATAGACTTTGAGGCTCCTTTTTGCCAGGAACAATACGCTATAGCCACGGCTTATGTCCACGCTATTTCGTGAAATCCCTTCGCTTTCACCGTCGTTGCATCCGCAACCTGCCATATACCGTTTATGTGGCTTGAATGATTAAATGTTAATGCAGATGATATACTTCGTCTGGCAACACATCGTAGAATACAATTAAGTCACCGTCAAATTAACCGAGCATAATTTGTAATGTCTCATTTCTTTCAATTCACTAATGATCAGAAACCCCGGGTGCTGAGGTGTTCTACGCATTACCTGAGAAAAGGAAAGGTATGTGGTTGTTCTCTGTACGTGACGAGGTTTTTTCGTTCGAAATAAAAATCCAATTCAATTTGAGAAAAGATGCTTTTCTAATTACAAATTATTCTTCTGTTTTATGGCATTGTTCCCTCACATATCTCCGTTGGTTTAATTGGTTGCTGGAAGACACCGTGAGGGTCTCTGCACAGTGCTATTGAATGTCTGACTTATGATTCTAATACGTCTTGGTTGAGCAATGACTTCTAAATAAATTCGATCGTTTCGGGATCAATTACATGGAATTTTATGTTCACGAAATGATGGGCGATATGCATTTAGTGGAAGAATACGGTGTTATTAAATTCGTGAATGGCTTTTAAAGTCTTTTATTTCTCCGCGATTTTTTTGCGCAGTTTCCTTTTGTTATTTTTCCGGTGGAGGTCAATGATCGTGCAATAATCGAAGACAATTATTGGGCTTAGTTAACTCACCCGTATTAGGCGACCGGATCTATAGCCTAGGAAAGAAATAACGACCTGTATGGTCCCTACTAGTCTGCACCTTGGCGTATTTAAACTCAAGCCACTACTCACTCACCACTTCACCCTCGCTTGCCTGGCATGGTTAACGAGAAAGTCTTCACCGATCCGGCAATTGAGGTGATTCCCTCTTCAAATCTAGTCCGTCCGGAAAGAGGCGAGTGAAGTTTAGTCAAAAACTTATCGTCCGCTTATTGCCAAATAGCATCCCATTAATTTTCCATCGTGTTTAAGCTCGACTCTTATAATGAGTATCTTTAGGGTGGGAGGATTTATTCTTCTAGTCTATATATAACATAAAGAACGAAATCCAAACAGGGTATTACAATTTTTTTAAATGTCGAAAACCGCTACTTCTAGGTGATTTCCTTCGATGGTCTTCACTAAAAAGAAATAGGCGGCGACTTTGGATCCCACTTAGGAATTGCTAGTGGGATCATATCACACTGCTCAGCGTTTCTTTGAGAAAGTTCTTGGACGTGCTTCGGGTACTTCTTTTTCTCTCACGAATGGGGGAACGTGCGTTATCTGGTTTATACTTCGTTCCCAAAGAGAGGGCGGATGTACCCAAAGCCTCGGCGATGAAGACCCCTTTCTGGCGACGCTCAAAAGGGTCGTTCCCCACCCTTCGTAATCCCCTTAAAAAATCATAAGGTTCGCCGAGTCTCTAAATATTTCAACAAGAGCTGCTCATACTAGAGAGAAAAATGCACAAGTCCGCAGAAAAAATATGGTGCTCCATAGTAGACACCATATAAAAATCTATCCGTTGGAATCGTGAAAATTTGAGACGCAATCCTTCTGTATTTGAATCTTGAATTTCTATAGGTGATGTTACCTTCCTTTTCATGGTTGTTGTCCGAGCAACCCCTGCTACTGGCTCTTGTGGCATAGGTTGCTCAGACTATTATGCACATATGGTGGCATCAGAATTTTGCCAGAGGAGCAGCTTTCTCGGGTATCGTATTTAATTAAACCTAATAGGTATGGCAACACCACAAATGATTGCGATTTAAAATCGTCACGCTGCCATTGCAGTGACACTATGATTCGTCCGCTATTTACGTGTGGGTGCACCACTTGGACTTCTCCTGAATTTTAGGGGAGCTAGAGCAGTAGAATGTCACATTGTTTCTAGTGTCACCAAACATTGATTTTAGGCCGTCTCCAATTAATGTTACGTCCCATTAAAACTCCAGCGAAAAGTGGACCAATTTAAACCCAAACCTCTTGCGGTACTAATAGTGCTTCCTCTTTTTTTATATACAACATGGTCTTAATTACAAATATACTTTTATTATTATGATGGAGGTCACATTCTCCCGCGTGTGGTGTTACCACGTCGAGATCATCAAACCCAGTTTTCTGAGTGAACCATTCGTCTGATTAAGCAATGGCACAGCTAAATCTCTCCTTAAAAGGTTCCCGAGTTTAGAGTCTCACGCAGCCATTACAGTACACCCTGTGATAGTGATCGTTTCTCGGTGTGTAGGAAACCTGATATCCTTATTTTCTTGCATCGACTTGGAGCCTTCCTTTTCGCGGATTGCGATATCGAAAAATAAAATGTCGCTACCTCGTAGAGTATCGTTCCGATGGTACTAGACGGAAGGAGGCGGTCCATATCTAAAATCAGGAGTTCCCCGTTCCATCTCCACGGCACGACGTGGAGCCGGAAGTGCTGCCGGAATAGCCACTTCCTCGACGGTTCCCATCGCTATCGATGTATTGGAATGAGATTGCAAGACTCATTTTTCTCTCTTAGCAAGATATGAGGAAAATGAGTTCGCGTTCGGATGTCTCATGTGCCGTTATTTCCGCCTCTGCATTTTGTCAGTGTGCTGGCTTCTGCTTCACATCCCTATCCAAAAGTTGGCATCCCTTCCTTTATATTGGAGTGTCAGGTATTGGTCAATTTTTGGGTTGTGATGGGTCGGCTTTTGATTCCCTTGGTGTTTTAGAATAATTACGTTGCTACCAGTTTCTTTTCTACTTTTGAACTATGAGAGGGATTAAGCTTCATACCACGCGTAAAATTTTTTTAGCTTAAAGATAACACTGGAATAAATTAATAAACCACGACGAATATTTTTACGGATCTCTGACTCTTTGGTTGGCTCTGTGAGGGGTTAATTTTGTTTCAATTGGAAATTAATTGCTCGCAGTCGTTTACGAAAATTGAGTGTATCCGCAACTCTTCTGGAAAAGGTGTAGTCATTTTTATTTTTGGTAGGTATTTTTAGCATTAGTATTATTTAATTGCAATGGAGTAAATTTTCTATCCAAATCTTGTTTTGTTTCATCATTAATTCATCGCACCATTGTTCACTTTCATTATTAATTTCCTTTTCTTCCCTCTCTTCAATCAATGGTGCTTATGTCCTCCGGGCCACACTGAAACGTGTGAAGAATCGATGAAACCCGGTTACTCCTTGCTAAATGTGAAGCGTTTATTTGCTCATATTTCCTCAGGGAAAACTATGCAATTTTAGGAAATGTTTGTCATTAATTATAAATTACATTTGCGCGAAAGCTGGGAATTATGCCAGACTCACGTTTGACTTCTGCTGTCAATTAACGTTTTGAAATGGAAGCAAAGGAGCGGCTTGCTTATCGATGAGGACTCCAGTGTAGCTCTCTCGCGACATTTAATTACCGAATGAAATCCAGTGTTGTGCTTAAAACGATATTCCGCGTGTGATTGTCTCTGGAATTACCAAGACCCACTTTCGGCGATGGGAGCAATGATATCTGCCTCCCAAACATCTAACTCGTATCACATTGTTGTTACTACATTTGTGACATCAATAACTTTCGCTAAAAATTGGAAAAAGGATTCAGGAGTTTTACAAACTTCGTTGCTGCTGAAGTTTTATCTACTTAGTCGAAAAATATAGAGATATTCACATGCACGGTAGTCAATACGAGGTGCTACCCAAAGTTGTCAAGAATTTGAATATTCCACCCAAGCCAGTAGTAGGACGAACGTTTGCCACTAGATGCCTCTTGGTGTGTATTTTATATGCCAGTCGTCGAGCGGCATCCTCGTGAGTGTACGTGCTTCATTACATTTTTGTTGCTTTCGTCACACGTTGTTCTTCTATTGTTCTATAAACAACATGTGGTGCTTTAATCTGGATGCTTTCTCCATTACGCACTAGTGTGCAGTAAGGAACATGATTGAAAATGGGCTGTAAAATAAGGGCTCTTATCTACGAATTACCTACATAAAAATAGGCACGCTGATTCTCTCAATAATTTTCTCAATTACCAGGATACTTATGTGTCACGAGCGAAAATTTATGAAAATGACTTAAATGTCACAGACCTTCACAAACTTATTTAAACGAGAAAAAAACCAGTAAGTCAGTCCAGTAAGGTAAAATAAGTAAATGTTTCAATTCTCCTTTTCGCGGTCAGTGATTGGATCTCTTAATTTCTCCCGTCAGTTCTCTTTTAGGATATCCACTTAATTTCTCGTCGAAACTCGACATTCATATCTCTTATTATGTAAATTATCTGATCAATGCTTTGTCTTCCTCTGTAGTTTTTCCATTATCTTCATCCTCCCGCTTGCTATCTTCTGCCGGTTGATGCACTTGATATGATCGTCTCTTCTTCTTTTCAGTGTTTTCTGCGGACTTCATCTGCGTCATCATGCTCTTCGAGCCGCCATGAGGAGTGTATGGCGTGGGACGTTTGGACACCAGCCCCTTGAGCCTCAACCAGCCCAATTGAGTAAATGTGAGTAAAATTAAAGTACTATTCGTCTCAGGGGTGGTAGATGACGTGAACGTCTTTCCATCAAACGTAATGGAGTACGTCAACCTTGTTTTTGTTGGGAACACACTTAGCGAGGGTGAAGAACGATTATTCAAAACTATTACTGCTGCAGTCTCCAATTTTTATTTATTTTTGTGCATTCCAATCCTCCAATATATTGTGGCATCCTGACGATTCTATCGGCGTCGGAAATAAATTCGGGGGTCCGTTACCTTTCTAAATTTCTTACGTTTATTTCTTTGTCTGGCTGTCTTCGTATCGGTCGGAAGTGCCATCTCGGGCACTCCGATAACCTTACTACACGTACTTTATTTTCTTAACATGCTTGCACGAATCTAGCATATTTTATTTGAAAGTTATCTATATCCCCTCGGTAGGTGATACGAGTACGATTTACTTCTGTCTGTGACAAGTAATTTACCACACTAAAGCCACATTCAACTACGTGTGCATATGACGACCTAGGACAACACTTATTTTCTTGCAGAACTAGTTGGGATTGGGTATTTCATTTCTGTTTTTTCCCAAAATCATATCACCAGGTTGAATAAAGTACTAATATAATCATCGCTTCGTATTTCTGGTAGTTCTTCTACATACTGAATGGCCACTACCATTTGATGAGTTATTCATAACGTAGAACCAATTTATTTTGGATAAGAAAACCTGTCTTTTAAACCCCAAACAATTTTGCTCAGGTGATCCATAATAACAAATGAAGTAGTATCAGTCAACTCACACTTATTCAACCAAAGAACTGTATTTGCTAAAATTTCTTTTGACATAATTGCAGAAATAAATTGAAGATAAATGTCTTTTCATCAATATGATCGTTTTTCTCCTTGCAGTTCCTTATACTACACATTCAGCAAAGATATCGGTAAAATAACTCATAAAATATTGGGCATCAACTGTTTGTAGGAGTTTCATTACAGGTATATAATTATAAAAATCGCAGTTCCTCAATCAAACAGTTCCTAAAATCTTCTCGGGCAATTCCCTTGTGATAGTCATCTCAACTTGGTGTGAAGCAACAGTCATGCATGGCCAGCATTTTTTATCCTCACAAAATTGTTTAAATAAACGCTCACATTTGGCTTTAGTTATGTGTTAATACGTCTGCGCAAGCAACATTTCAGGTTGAATTCAAGTTGTATTTGAGGTTTATGTAAATGATTTTTGAGTGTATTGCATTTATAAAGGGCACACCATGTAGGTGTGCTATTTTATAGGAATATAAAATAAAATAGGTGCATATTTTATAGGAAATATATTAATACAGGTTCACTCTCTCTTACTGCTGATAAATTCATCTTTATTGAAAATATTTTTGTTCTTAACTTTTGCAAAAGTTGCGTTTCCACATCTTTAGCTACCTCATATATTCTTTTGGGCAACAATGTTCATGTTTAGTGACACTTCTTTGACATCTTTGTCATATTTCTCCAGAAATGTTTTGAGAAAAGTTGATATTTCCTGCGTAATCAAAGCCTCTACTATATATGTTTAGCTATGAGGAGGGAAATTTCAAGACTAACTTCAAGAATACCGTTTTAGGTAGCTGTTTGCACAGGAAGCAATAATATAGTCGATATTGCCTCAACTTCTCCTGTAGAGACTTTTCGGGGTTTAAGTCCTATGTAATTTACATAATCGTCTTTTTCGTTTCAAATCAGGTTTTGCCTTCAAATATGCTCCGAGGCGACCTACTTTTATGGATTTGTTGGTTTAACAGTGTTCGTATAATAATATTCATTATGGTGTTCGTTCATTCTAAAGAGTGAATATGAAACAAAACTTCAAGTACTCATCTGTATAATGACTAACATAAGTCTTTCTTGCCTACTTTTTATTGTATGGATGGGGTTAGTAATTGTAAGCAAAAAACATTGATTTATAAATTACACCGTAGGCATGCGTGTAATATACAAGAATGATGTTCATGGTTAATAATGCACATGGTGCATGCTAATATAATAACTTATATATTGAATATAGATTTAAAATGGTAACAAATTACAGTCATAAAAGTCTACCGTCACTAGTAGAGAATAAGGAAACGACGAATTATGGGAGATTATGTTTATGTTTTCAACAGTCAGAAGAACCTAGTCCAGTTGCGGAAAAATCTTCATTTTATTTAAATTGCGCAAATTTAAGGTAACCAGAATATAACATAATGCAAAAATGTTACTTGCATACGCCGGCTATAAAAACGATTGACAATGTATAAATAATTGAACAAAATTGTCTCGTTATTGCAAAAATAAAAACTAACCTCTAAGACAAATTGAGACCGTTCTTTTCAGGGGTGAGAGAGGGGTGAGATCAACACACACCGCCAAGAAACATTTATATTGACTGTGGTTATAGTGATGGTAGTTTTTTTCTTTGAGTCAGAGGTGAGACATCGATAATATCGCTGAAAATGTTTGTTACTCCATCGGTGATGAGGTGAAGACTCCCTCATAATTTTTTTAAATTGCTCAGAAAACTATTGAATATGCCCTCCTGCTGGGCAAACGCTCCATGATTTGAAACTTTGACCTAGATTTTCCTTATTGCTACTTTAAGTTGGGAATTATGGGAGCTAACTTCCAATTGCACGTTAAAGTGTTTTGCCACTGACTTAAAATAAGCTTTCAGGGTAAGGTGGGCTTTCTTTAACAAGGTCTATTATTATTATAGGTACAGTTATTTATTTTGGACGTGGAAGTTTTTTAAGAATTGGCTTGCTCTTCCTTTCTGTAATAGTGTTTAACCTAAATTGGCTGATCAGGCTTTTGAAGAATTTTGTTCGGCGCGCTATTATTTTTGTGGAGAAATTGTGAAAAAATTGGTTAAGAATATTTCCCATATTTTCCATATAGTAAAAGATGAGAATAATTTTGTATCTTCCTGTAAACATTTGGAGACTTCTTGTTTTTTTAGTATACGTAATGTTTAGTGACAAGTAAAACGTTTTTTTCCTTGTTCGCGATTCTGTTTTAAAGTATTCTTTCCATTCTCACCATTTACCTGTTAAACTATACTTGAACGTGGAATGTAATATTCTCTGCCATTATAATAATCCTCTCAGTACTATTTTCTTAGAACTGCGGGTCGTTTCGCAGGTTTTATCTAATGTATTGTATCTTTTAGAAACAGGTCTCTCATCGTTAGACCGTGTTCGAGCCAAGGTCAGTCGTTCGCCTCTCGACTTGAAGAGGGTAAATTTAATTCTGAATACAAATTCAGAATTATATGTACCCATATAAAATACAAATAATTTGTAAGAGAAAGTAAAGCTAATATTATTTCGAGTTCTGGATTATTTTGTAACGCCGTTGATTTCGTCTAATGTTGAAAGATTATAGGTTTAAGTTGCTATAACTTTTGGCTCATTTAGATTGGTTTATAATCGAATACACATGCATATTGCCCTCATTCTACATGATCTTGTTATAAAGGTTGGTTTTAAATGTATTTACCTATTGGTCGTCCATAATTATTATTGAATAGATAAAAGCTTGAAATAAAGACATAGTACTCGAGGGGCATGGAGAGAAATAAAGGTGGTCGCTTTTATGGAATAATTCACTAGATAGCTTCTATTAACATAGTATCAGAAATTAAGTATCAGAATTAAACCCGCTTGGCACAAATAAAATATGCTTAATTTAATAGACTTGATAAAAATGGATTGTAAGTTATTATAATTTTGTGGATTTAATACATCTTCCTAACTTTTGTCAACTGGGAGATATTCTTGTACTTAGTCAATGATGATGACCAGATTGTTACTTTGGTTAATAGATGAGACTCCCACGCCGGGGACTCGAGTTCGATTTAAAAAAGTTGTCTGCATTTTCAGTGGTACTGGGACCTCAACATCATTATCTTGTGTGCTTCGAATCCATCGCAGCGCCCATCGGATTGGATGTTGTACTGTGATACCCCGGGCGCCTTTTGTTTACTTCAGGCGATCATGACGTTGCGGAATTTCTGTCATCGGCCTTGGACTCCCTAATTCATATATTCAGTTTTTGCTTTTCTTTTAAGTATCCACCATTAACAACGCAAATAACCTCTTCGGTCGTGCACTTTCTGAAATAGCTGCCACTACTGGGGAAATGGTAGAACTTTGGGCAAGTGAAGAGACCCTTAATTAAAAAAAATATTCCGTGCACGTATTCAATGAAAGGGTTCGTTTCGGTTGTAAACTTGCCGAGGCAGTTTTTTCAAATTCTCAGTGGACCTCAAACTAGAGCGTCTGCTTTGAGGAGCTTTGGTATATAGAAGTGATACCCTTGTCGCCAAAAGGAACAAAGTTATGGTGGAAGGAAGCGAGGAAATAAGTGGTGGACAATTAAAAAAAAACTTCGAAGAGTTTTTCTTATATCACGAGAATAAAGTGAGGCAAGGGGCGAAAGTGAAAGAGAAGCAATAACTTCGAAACTTTTTTCTATCGCACGAGGTAGCATTTCCTGAGAAATGGTTCTCGCATATATAGAGAGCGGTTCGCGGGTATCTGTATTATGAAAGAGAAAAACTTTCTCTCCGCAACATATAGTAAATAGGAAGAGCTATTTCTATCGAATTGTTGAACGTTCTGTTTATGTTAACCCTATGAGCGTAAAACATGGGATCTTAGGTCGTCGAGTCAAAGATGAGAACGCAATGCCGTTAAATCATCATTAATAGAAAAACTTACGTATGGCTTTCGGAGGCGTTGTAACTATTTTTTGTACTTGTGGGAACGCCATGGTCATGGTGACTTCCCTTGAAGGAATCTTGAACCTGTTAAAAGTTTGTGTAGTTCATCTCCGCACATTTTCGATAGATTTACGGTAAGCGACGATAAAGGCGTTGTCATACGGGCCAAGTTTCCGCACAAAATTTCGTTCGAGAAAACGTCTAATCCTCCTGGTATGCGATTTATCTCGTGACGACATTTCAAACAAAGAAATTCGGAGTGAATACCATACGAAGAATTGAAAGGGATTATTGCGTGATTCTTATTTTTTTCTTTAGAAAAGTCAAGGATATTTTTTTCCGCCTGGTGGTTAAAATTTCCAGCACCTATTTACCCATGCACCTATGCACCGTGAGGTATTGTCCCCTGTTGCCAACTCGCTACCATATCTCACTGCAGCGCTCTTTTGTCATTAGAAATCCTATATTTACGCCATACCCGCTTCTTATTGACAGTTGCATGCACTTGAAGGGGAAAATATGAGTCTGTCCTAAACTCTTTCCCGCACAACTTCTTGCTCGATTCTCATTCGCTTTCAATACAGTTCCACGTGTCACGATTACTGGATTCTAGCTGTATAGAAACATGCATCGCGGGGCTTGGGCTAAATAATAAGAAAGGTTTAGTCTCACAGATTCATGACGATTTTATTTTTTTAATGTTGTCAAATAAAAATGCCTACCTTGAATTCCCATGCTTTTGTGATTGGGCCCGAAGGGCTCTTCGACCTCTGGCCAGTTGGGCAGTATGTGCGCCTTTGACCTTGAATTCAATTGAAACTTGGGTGCCCACACCATTCGCTCTCTGCCGATTCCTACTCGATGAGTCTCGCTGGAAATGAAAAATGCGCTGAAGCGTGCTCATGCGAACCAAAGCTGACTGAAAACAAAATGGAAACGAAATCAACTAAAGCATCCTCCTCTAGACGCCTTATTGTATTTTTTGTACTCCTCATATCGTAATATATATGCGTGCCGTGATGTGATTTTTGATGGTAATCTACCGGTAAAGTAGATCTCTGATGGACACCCCCTACAGTAACCCTATCTTCACTTCTGAATACTTTCTACCTCCCTTAATTCCATCTAACATGCCTAATATTTTCCTCCCTCTCCCTCGCTTACCCAACAT
>LYUA01001474.1:271924-282206 GCA_002093875.1 Calopteryx splendens
GCCTCCGTCCCTCCCCACTGCAGCTTCGGAGGAATATACGTGCCTCGTCCCCGACTCTCGGACCCTCGTCATTTGCTAATCCGATGATTTCTTTCCGAGAACACCGTCCTCTTTGCCTCTCACCTCACTCACCTCCCCTTCCCCCTTCTCTCCTCCTGTACCACAACCCCTCCCCCCTTTTTAGCGTCCTCTGTTGTCCCTCCGCTCGCCCCTTTGCTCGCCATGACCAACCCCACACTCCAATCCCTCCCCGCGTGATCCTCCTATCGCCACCTAATGCGGAGAGGGTTGAAAATCCCACCCACCGACGTCGCTCCCTCTCTTCCCCCCCTCCCCATCCCTCCCCAGTCTTCCCTCACCCTCTCCCACCCGTTCCCTTTCCCGGCCGTGGCGATCGAATGGCGTACACACATCCTTTGCTCCATTTGACTCCGGTGCGGTCATGGATGAAAAGGAGGGATGATGTAGAAGACGATTTCGCAGAAAGGGTTAAGCAGATACATGCGCTCGAGCTTACATATGTACAGTAAGCGTCGGAATATGCCACGCTCATGTACGCCGCCTATGCGGTGTATCCACGGTCAGCCTTAATTTATCGAGTCGCCGTCCGCCTCTTAAGCTTTCGTTGAGTTTCGCGAGCCGGAAATATGGACGTGCAAAACATTTTAGCATAAATCATCCAGTGCAAGGATTCACACCATCGTAGGAAATTACCTTGGAAAAACATTTAACCAATGGTTGAGTATTATTTTTAAGACTAGTCTTTTTTGTCATTATTAGTATTTTTCACCACCCATCCATAAGGCACATTTGCGACTTTTCCTTATTTTCTGCTATTCTCAAAGTCGCTTATAATGATGGATTGTTTTTGACTTGCCCCTATCGTCGTCCTGGTTTCATTAAAAATTCATCATGTGCTATTTTCAGGACTGTTGGAATTTAAGGCACGGTACCCAAAGGAAAAACTATTTTGCTTCCCCGTTGTTGTTACATTTTCTAAATTTATTTTCGTCTTCCTACTTGCATTTCGTTCTCATTCGTTCATGATGCTTTCAGCCAAAGATTGGTTATTGCTATCCATTATTCCTTATTCAATTCCGTTTTTCTTATGCCGAGATAACTCTTCTTCCTACTCCTTTATTCATTTCTGTCTCGTACTTGTAGCTTGTTCTTACCTTGTTTGGATTCCTTCTTATATAATCCTATGAAATGTACTATGGCAGTACTTTATTCTACCCAAACTATCTGCATCTGGATCTTTATTCCGTTTGGTATCATATTTGCCCTTGCATTCTTGTCATCATTGTGGCTTATCAATCCGAGTTTCCGGCAGTTCTCCATGCTATCCTGTCACTTGTCAGTCTCTTAATTCCCTCATAGTTCCTTGCTTCTTAGCTTGAGATGTTTTACACGTGATGTTTTACACCGTCGAACGTATTTGGTCTCATTCTTTGCTGCTAGATAAGCAGTTGAGAGATTCCTCCTCCTGCGCCTACTTCTCGTAATTCATCCTTGGCCTTCCTTTGTATTTCTATTCCCGGTTTCTTCCTCATAGCATTCAGTAAACTATTTGGTTTAAAGGTGTGACTGATCTGTTTCCCTCTTTTAATCTTATACATACTTCCTTCCTCTTTTTTCATTTCGTCTACCCACATCATCTTCAGCATTCGCCTCTAGCACCAGATTTTAAAGATCGAATTTCTCTGTTCTCCTTTTCCCTTGGTCCATGCTTCTGATATAGTAGGTATTTCTGATATAGTAGGTATTTCTGATATAGTAGGTATTTCTGATAGAGTAGGCATATCTATAGTTCTACACAGCAAACGAATGTTACCACATTCGGCTCATTTTTTTAACCATATCTACTCTCAGTATGGTGGCTGCCCCTTCGTCGTTAACCTCTTCTTAGCTTGAGATGTTTTACTCTCAGATGTCCGTCGAACGTCTTCGATCTCATTCTGTGCTGCTAGATAGGCAGTTGAGTGATTCCTCTTAGTTTAATTTCTCCTATCGTTACGAAATGTCTGCCTTTAGCTTCTCCCTTCCACGAGCTACATTTAAGTTTCATTTTTATTTATTAGTATTCTAATACTTGATGCGTTGCATTATAATTTAATTATTGCATTGCATTGCATTATAGGGTGCCTGCAGGTTTCCAATAGCCTTTGCTATGCTAGCGGCATCATAGAAAAACGGTAGAAGTTTAATTTCTTCCTTATATACCATAATTTCTTTGATTGAATTCCTCTTTACTTCTTAATTTTTTGTGTGTACATGTTTTACATTGCTGCCAGGGGATGATCGTTTTTATGATGTTAAGGTTGTATCTTCGCAACTTCCCCTTTTGCACTAATAATTGTTATGAAATCCCTTTCAATGAAAGCCATTCGACGGATACGTACGCATTGGTACCAATTTCATTTTACTCCACTCCAATTATTATGATTTAGCTATTGATGGGCCGGGAGTGCTAAAACTCCATTGCGACTGACATCAACCCGTTATCTTTGACATTTTACAATCGCTACCCTTTAAAAGTAATTATGCCTTGTCACAGTCGGCAAACTAATGGCTATTACTGGTAAATCGTTTATTTGGGACACAAAACTGGCGGAATGAAGTATTGGAATAAATAGGATTCTCTGCTCTTCCTTGCTAAAGAGAAATTTGATCCTAAACGGCATTGAAAAAGAATGCGAATCTCCGCCTGTACAAGTCTTCCTTCTAATTTATTTGTTTTGATTGCAGCCGTATTAGGTACCCACCTTTTTTCCGTGGAGTGTATTGATTGAAACCATTAAAAATTGAGCATTTCCTCACGATTGCCTCCCAAATCAATTATGAATCGTGGTAACTCAAAGTGCGGAGGGAAGCTAGATATATTATTTAGTGGTAACAACATGAAACATTAATTGTGTTTTCAGATCCATCCCGATTTTTATAAACATGCCTTGTGATTGTCCCACAGATATGACTTTCTTAAAATGTTAATATCCATGGTAATGACTGCCCAGGTTTTGGCACAATTTTTATTTCATACTTGAGACCCTTGTAGCTAAAACTGTGAGTTTCGTTATTTTGTTTTTATAGATTGTTTTGACCGTACTTTGTTTTGTTTTATTATCATGAATTGCCTTAACTTGAAAATTACCACATAGAATTGTTTTTAAGTGGCAATTAATTTAATGCCCACCGACATTTGAATTTTCTCATTTAATAATTGCTAAAAAACAATAGGAAGTCTACTTGCTTTGAAATTAACATTGCTGCAACCAACTCCACTATACTGGGTTCTGGCATTTTATACAAAATAGTAATATATTTTGGAGGAAACACAAATATACAATAAACCATCTATATGTTCTCGTACCATCGTACCATTTACAGGAAACAATCAAATCACGCACATTGCAATGAAATTTCGTTTTATATACTCTGGTGGCTCAAATGATCAGTCACCAAAAATAATTTTATCATTTTTAAAATTGAAATTTTTTGCTTATACATTTTGGGCATTTTAAAAATTTTTCCATTGCTTTTTAACTTAAGCATGTTTGTAACTGTTAATATAATATGATGTAATATATATGTGTTAATAATATTTATATGTTAGACGAAGTTTATGGAAACTGCTTTTACATTCCAGTATTACTTATGATTAGACATATTTCTCACGCATTTTTCTAGCCAACTTCAAAATAAATTTATAAAGCTCTTTTGTGTTCCGTTCACACTTTTATAGCAGCTAAATCTAATTTAATAAACAATTTGTACTCCTTTGCAGACCTCGGCAATAGTCAGTGTACGCAGAATTTTCTTGCAATTCGGTCCGGTATATCCACAACCTATCATTTGGATTTGTGGAGAGTTGACTCGTGCTCTTTCTGTGTTAACTCTTTCATCCTTGGGATTGCTGATATTCGGCATCATTGCATTCTAGTTTTCTCTTGCCGTTTTACTCGACAATTATCGCTTCAGTACTGTGATAGGCTCAAGTGATGTGTAATCATGCATCATAGTCAGTGATGCATACACGATTCCGTGGACCTTAGGTTGATCATGCCCATTAATGTGAATGCTAATGCTCTTTAGATATTTTCGCCGGAGTGAAATTCGTAAAAACCCTACCTTATCTTTAGTCGTAAAATCGGCTAAAAAGCAGAGCAAACGTACGGAGGTTTGTGTGAAGGATAAAGTCAGAGCTCACCTTGTTCTACGGCCCCACTGCGCGTGGAATTCAAGCATCAGGGTAGTATATGATAGTTTAATTCTTTACACCGCCTGCGGTGTCCCAGGTTCCCGAAAAATCACACAGTTCGGCTGAAGCTGGAAGTTATAGAGCCATCACCAGGATTTGAATACGGGACCCTGCGGTCAATAGCCGGAATTGCTACCCACGTAACAGGCTTCCTGAAATTAGGTGCGACCTCAATAAACGTAAAAATCATTTGCGGGAAAACTTTTGTCGTCCAACACATTTCATCTTTTCCCACGCATGAAATCCCCCTACGAGAGTATCTTAAAATCGACATATGCCAGTATGTAGCCCGGACTTGATTCCGAATTTTCCTGGATCACTAGCCATGTGCTTCGTCTTTCTAGACTTAGCTTTGCGAGAAAGACTTGCGTATATGTTGTCAGTCAACTACCAGGTTTATTTCAACCTGTACAGCTTTCCTCGAATTGATCCCTTCTTTCGTAATGCCGAGTAAATTTTTATCTTTTGAGATATTAAAATCTTGTTCTCCAAACTTCCAAACGATGGTATTCATTAGTGCTAAGTCTGTTTCGTGGCAGAGTCTAACCAAGAGATCGTCCGCTCCTCTTGGTGCATTAGTCCGATAAGAGCTTCCATTTTCAAAAGTTGTGGTACAATCTCCCTCATTATTGCTGCTTTGTAAACTTACTGTTTCCACTTTAGCGATTTCCAGCGTGATACATACTAATGCCTTCCTCAGCAAACAAACGTCATATACGAGATCTTTGCATACTCGGCGTTTTGCTTTTTGGTGATTAGATTGGATATTGTTTCATGATATTGAGTCCCGCTAGCTTATAAATCCTGTTTGCGTCATTCAGGCCAGGTTTCATTCGCAACAATCAGGGCGTGATCAACAATCATATCCAGATGCGACTATTGTTTGCGTTCCACAAACGGTATTAACCAGTAAATGTTCAAATTTTTTAGTAAATTATTATAGTCCGTTAATCAGTGAATATGGATTGCAGCAATTACTAATTAATATTATTATTGCTAATTAATAGTATTATTACTAATAAATAGTATTATTACTAATCAATAGTATCATTACTAATCAATAGTAATTAATTGATGGTGAATTGATCATTCATCAAGTAATTGAGGGTCGACGATGGTTTTTGAAACCTTGCCTCAGAATGTCCATCCCTAACTGAGATCTGCCTGCTGGTGCAACGAAACTTTCGATCCATACCATCGACTTTCCGTATGTCTTACTGTTGTATGACTCTCTGAGGAGGGAAATCTTCCCTTGAAGTATATTCGAGAAAAGAATCACACCGTGGGTGGATATCCTATCGAACGATGCTAGCGGAAATCTGCACACCATGCTCTCTAGCTATTACATTTTCTCTTCCATTCCCTTTTTCCCTTCCAAGAGATACCAGGCTTAAACATACGAAAGTACAGGCGAGAAAGAGTGTGGAAAAACTACCCAATACCTATCACAAAGCAAATAGTCGCATGCGAGTTCGTTTTTCATATGCTTACGTACTCAGTTGAATTTGAGTTATAGTTGTTATGCAGAAAATGTCTCAGCAGAGTCGAATAAGGTTTCCTCCATCGCCATCCCCTACTTCTGAAGGGGCAGCGCCTTCTCAAATATCTCTCTCTCATTGCTAGAAGTCCCGGAGAAAAAAATATTACCTATTACCATCATATAACAGTTAATTCCGATTGAAGAGCCACCAGTTAACGTCGCATGGACGGCTCACATCAAAGGAGCGTCGGGAGCCTCCGCACTACGCGGTAAGGGTACTATTCAAGCAAAATTAACAAGAGACGACTAGGGTTGAGACGGTTAATAATTATATATTTCTGATGGAACCACAAAACCCAAAACCGAAAGTATTTGTCGGAGTTATTTGTCTCCTCCGAAAAGACTAAGGACGTACATGCTTAGATAATTTTTTTCCTAATAATAGGAAATGTCAAATTTGTAATGAATCGTTTAAATTTGGTCCATTAATTTCAGTGATAACTTAACTCAATCTGAATGGAAGGAAAATAATGAAAAACTGTTTTTTTAAGGATACTCTGGTCCTTTACGTAGGTGTATGAGGTACTTATCGGCTGGTATCTAAAAAAATCAGTAAGAAAAAATATTGTAACAGTAGCTTTAACAATAATGGTGTAATGGCTGCTCCAGTTTTTCCCTTAGGTGTTAAATTCGGTCATGAGAAGATTGCTCCATAACTACTAATATAATATATTTGTCATTTGTGGAAAGAAAAAAAATAGGTGGCCTAGACCATAGACGGGGATCAATCTTCCGTGGTGAATTAAATGGCTGGGTACCTGTGTTCGAGGATCGGGAAATGGCTTAAATGCATATCCAAAATATGGTGTGTTGAAATTTTGAGAGAGCAAGCTTAATTTAGTTAGTGATTGTCCGAATCTTTTATCAAGAATTATTTTTTTTCTTTTCAATATTCCTTGGTTTTGAAGTCGTACTTAATCTATTTCGCACAGCCATCTTCTACGCTTGCCATTCAACCACCATAGTATATACTATTTACTCATTGCTGACAGTGATTTATGTAGAATTATCTCTATTATAAATGAGAGAAGGAAAGGAAATGATGGAAAATATATGCAATGCATTTTAATTAATTTGTTTTATCCGAAAAAAACACTCCACGTAACAAATTCCCTCTTCTGCGTTATTCACTCCGAAAGCACGGCGAATTTTCGACAATTGTCTCTACGATTGTGTTATCATTAGATGTATGTTGCCGTTCACGAACTTAAACTCACAGCTTCATCGCAAATGCAAGCCTACAAAAGACTAATTTCCTCTGTGCTTACCCTGACAACAACGTGCACCATGGCACCCTCTGACTCGTCAGGAAAATGCTACCGAGCAAACATAAATATTTGCTCTTTGAACTGAAGAACTCCATCGCCACCTCCGATTTCGCCAGAGGGTCCCCCACTCCTCCCACCCCCCTGAGCGAGTTATAATGGATTAATCAATTAGAACGAACCGGAAGTGGTCCCCTAACCACATACACGCACACTCCAGCACACGAGTGCGCGCGCACGGAGCTCACGGAAAACCACACAGAGAGGAGGGCTGATGTTCTCCTAAACGCCACCAAATGGGATGGGAAGAACGGGTATAAGAATTTTTTTTTGGTCATTTCGAGACTCCTATTTATTTTCTCTTCGCCTGTTTATTTTCCGGGCCTCCGAAGTTGGGATAGATCAATGCGGAGAGGAAGGAAAGCGGAGGAATCGGCCAAATAGGGATTTTTTTTTAATTGGAAAGGGGGAGATTAAAGGTCAAGCTTCTTTGTACTCCTCGCCATGGGGAGTAACCTCTTTTAAATGAGCAAAGTGGATGGAAAGGTTTTCTCCCCCACCCCCAAAGAATGAAAAAGCGCCCGAAAAATGGGAGTGATATTTTATGCCACTGCCGCCGCCTAACAATCTGAATTTATTGCCGGCAATCGCTCCTTTGGGGATTTATTAAATTGAATTGATTTAGTTTATATCTTGAAATCTGCATGTTTACATTTTTTTCGGGTTGAACACCTTCGTCTAAACTATTTATTTTATCATATGTGGCAGTATATCTTAATTTTGATGATGTTATGAATGGGTACTTACGCACTTCAATTCTCTCCGCCTTGTGAAATGAATAGAAAAAATTGATTTTTTAATTTTATTCTTTTAGCCGGTTGAGGATCTATGATCCATGGGAATCCACAGTCCTTGGAAGTTTTCAGTGAGTAGGGTTATTTATAATTCTTTTTAATACATTTAAAAGACATTACTAATTACTATAGGCATTTGTTCAAATTTAGCGTAAGAATCTTCCTAAGGCATACCTCCTTTTAACTATGCATAAAATGTGATATTAACATGTTTTGAGTTTTTAGAAAAAATAGGGACCCTAGGTGTGAGCCAGGCGCGTCTTCGTGCAAACGCTACCCTATTTCTTTGCAAAATGTTGGAAGCCAGCTTACAAGATTCACAACATTAAGTTTACCAGTTGGGAACGGATATTCTCAGCCCCATGGCTCCGGGCTTGATTATATTTGTTCTCTAAATATTTAAATTCTCATATTAGGGATTTATTAACCTACTCACAGGATTTGAATAAGCGGAACAACTAATATGAAGCGTAAAAGGCTTTTTTTTAATTTCGTTTTTATTTTAAAATGAAACAGAATAATTTTACATTATGGAAAATACTGTGATTAAGACTATTTAAATTAGAACATTACTTGATTCATTATTAAGTTATGCGTGATTGCATTAAATTCCATTCCCTTTAATTATAAATCGTAGCCCTACTCGCGACGTAGATGAAGTTATAGTGTGACCTTTCTTAACATGATATAATTTGGTGATACTAGGTAATTGGATGTTAAATAAGGCATTAAAATTGCTCATGTACTTGAATTATTGTAGCTAAAATAGGCTTTAGTATTGAATAGGTTTCCGTCAACTTTTTTCCAAAAATGGAGTAAAGTAGTTTCACACTTAAATTTTTCTTTTCTTCGACATTGATGTTTCTTCCTTTCACTCTTCTTTTTACCTTATCTTTGTCTTAGCCTTGATGTAACACTGACATAAAAAGTTTGGTGCTACCGGACTTTGATGCTGGTTTTTTTGCTGATGTAGTGCTTTTATATCTGTGTTGTCGATTTTGTATCCCTACTATCAAACGATTATATTCCTTATCAGGGTCTAGCACCGATTTCCTTCAAGAAATGCTCTCCATTGTGATTTGCGCCAGTGTATTAGGCCGTGCTCTGTTTCTACATGTCATATGAACCTTGCTTTACGTATATCCTATGCAAATTTGGGAAACCTGGTTGACCCTTCGGAGATGCCTGCACCTTAAATGTATGTGCTCCTTAAATTATGTCAAGTTTTATTTTTGTTTGGAGATTTTTTTTAATTTAACGAAATACGGTAATACCTTTATGGACACAGTGAAACAATACCTTGTTGTTAAATAAATCGAATTAAATAGTTTACTCTCCAGAAAGAATTATTTTAAATTACTTGGATTCCAAGATGTTTCAAAATCAGTCATACATATGCCTAATTATGTATTTCTTAGTTTGGTCAAAAATGGTCATGCATTACAATTTGGAATTAAAGAGTCATACATTTTGTTAAAAAAAAAAAGATTTTATGTCCTCTTAGGTAATGCTGTTCGTGGTTTAATTTAATATTCATCAACTTTGCGTTAAAAGCATTGTGTAAGTATGTGTACTTACAAATCTATGGAATTACTTAATCCCTTGCGCTCTTAGACTTTTTTCCCTCTCCTCCCAAGTTTTTTCAACACGTTCTTATCCCTATAATGCCTTGGACTTTCTAATATTATTTTTTTATGTGGTCCCGTCGCCAACCCAACCTTGAACTATTAGCCGCTCTCCGGAGGACCCCTCTTGGCCACTCTAATGCAACGACCAATCACATTTAGCGTCCATCATTGACCATTGATCCGATCGGTCCACTCACTCCCCCGCCGCAGATCGGCTTTCGTCCTAATGCCCAGGTTTCTTCCACAGCATCCCCCCTGCCTCCCATTCGCCCCCCCACCAACTAGAGCCCATACCCCTCTCTCCAATCTTTCCGATTTATGTGTCTCGCTCTTTCTCTCCGTTTGAAACCATCCCCTCCCCCTCTCACCCTCCACCTTTAATACCCCCACCAACCCTCCCAATCCACATTCCATCACCCACGTTCACATACTTTTTGGTCGTCCGAAATGGTCAAACAACCCTCCTCCCCTCTCACTATTTTCCCCGGAAGACTGATTCTGAGCGTGTAATTTCCGGTCCCCGCCTTTTATTTTTAGTCTCCTTGAGGGGCGTTCGTGCTTCGGTTTGTATCCGTGTGTGCGCGCTTCAGATAATGGCCTCCCGCGTCCAGCTCCTCCCACATTTCTTCTCGTCCCCGTCGCTTCTACTCCAGACTTAACGTCCGTCCGCCCCTGCCGCACGTCCCATCCCACGCGGCACTCGCCGCACCACCGTCCACTAAAACTTCGCTCCTCCC
>LYUA01001475.1:86587-109772 GCA_002093875.1 Calopteryx splendens
CCATATAGAAAACAAAAATATGAAACCGGTTCAATGCTCCCAAAATTTCATTAATTCATTGGTTTTCCTCCAACATTTAATATTAGAAGCAAATAAAAAGTAATGAGAAAGCATGTAACTATGACTGTAATGCAAATAGACACAATGCATAGCTATTTGCCATGACTCCAGACTCCATAAATTCAGATAAATAATCAACATACTTCTGCAGTAGGAAAACAATGAAGTTTTAAATAAACTAAGCCAAAAACACCAATGGCAATTTGGTCCTTTGATAGTTGATGGGCACCACTGTGTAAGCCATCCCTGAATCACCCTCAACTTATCTCATGACCTACATGCATCACCAGTGGGCCTCAGTTATTGAGAAACAAGACATATACTATTAAGTCATTTGATAAGGAGAAAGCAATAGGCACTTTGGTAATCTCACAAAGGCATAAAAATTGGTTCAATTTTATGATCATAAGCAGTTGGAGATATTTACAATGAAAACTGAAGATAAAAAAAAATTGAAACTTTAAGCAAGCATGCACATTTAACAAACAAAAGAACATGAGTCAATGAAATTGAAAACACTCCTTCACCCACTCTCAATATACATACTTTATGTAATCAGAATGATATTTGTTGATGCTGTAATTGCAGAGATGCATGCAGGGATTCCAGAGATGGGCCCGGGACGAGTCGTACTTCACGGTGGCAAAGCGAACCAGCCCCTCCTCGTACATGTATATGATGAGGGGGTCTACGGATGTGACTAGGACATACAGGCGCAGGTCACACTTGTGTCCACCAACGAGCAGCGGATCCTCTATATACCTCGCTACCACACACTCTTCCATGGGGACTTGATTAGGCTGTTCAGAATCAACAAACTTCACTGAGTTCATCAATCAGAATTACTGTTAACACCTACGCATTTCTTTCAAAAACACAATCCAAAATTATTCCAAACTATAAGCCTACTAATTTTCAGCCATCATGCAAGAAATAAATATTTTAAAGAGTTCCAGCACTCACGCAGTTGACTATGAAGATTCCTCGGCCACGAGAGGATGCCACCGGCTTCACAATCCACGGTGCACGAACACGGTGGTGGGCCGAACAGAGTTCCCGAAAATCTCCAGGCATGACAAAGGTTTGGGGAATGAAGTCAAAGTGACGGACACCCTTCAGCATTTGCATTTTCTCTATGTTTTTGTAAAGTCGATCCTTTCGGGTCAATTCGTAGGATCTAAATTCACACAGAAAGACATTCTGAAATCATACAGCTCACACAGGTGCTTGCAAAACGGCACCAATCATCATGTGGCATGCAACTGTGCATGAGATGTCACATGCACGCAAAACAACTAACTACTTAGAACCACCATTCCAAGTGCTACTGCGGAACACACAGTCGCAACTCAACAATGATCCTTTTATAATCTACATACAGTACATGTAAGAGCATGTTATGGGTTTCCTTATATATCTGTTTTCATATCTCTGTATTATTATGCTTGCACAATATATGAGTGTGTATGTCCACTTTACAATGATTACACAATGTCAGTGCCAGACCACAATTAGAATGCAAACCACAATTGTGTTGCTTTCTTTTTGCTGATTCTGAAACAAAAGCCATCCATTGAAATATTTTTATAGTTCCCAAAAATTTCCAACAACGTATAATGCATTATTTCTACAAAGATTTTAATGAAAATCTATTCATTTACGTTTTGATCACTGACAATTTGAATGATGCAAATTTATGCAAATGGTAAAAACATGACTCTTGAAATTTGAAATATAATGGCTCAAGAAACCTCAAATACTTAAAAAAAAAAATAAGATATGACCAAATTAGTTATCTACTTGATATACTAAAATAATGTTTAATACACACAAAATGATAAAAAATACTGATTATATAGTTAAGATTAATATTCTTTAGGCCCTGACAAGATTTATGAGATCGTCATCATTGTTACCTTCAAAAGTGATGCAAAGAAAATAGTTTGCACAAAATTAAAGAGCAAAGCATTGAGGAATGAAAGCAGCACTAATTAGTGCATTACTCTCTTCACCTTGGAAAGTGGTTGACCCTTTGGTATGGTGTGAGCGTCCTTAGAAGGTGGGGTTTAGGGTGAGCACCAGTCCACAATAAGTTGAAGTCGGGTATGTTGGGATGAACCTGTGAATTGGTATGTTTTAGAAGTGGTCTCCCTATGAACATGACTAAAGCAACAAGGTCACAGCCGACGTCAAAGCAACTCTTCCTAGGCAAGCAAATACACTTGCATTAAATTCCCACAAGGACATGTTACATGCTGCACTGTTAACAAATTCTGCAGTAGACAAAAAGAATTTTCACAAAGTCTCTCAACTATTTCGGATACTATTTACTTCAGGGTCAATGCAAAACATGCACATAGAGAACAGGAAAATGATGTAAAATGAGCTACATAAAAATAGCATCTGTATCTCATCTAATGGCTCAAAATCTTGAACCTGAGAAAAATTAAATAGGCTAGACTAAGTAGGAAAATAACCCATACTTCTAGTATTTAAAAGGGTATTGACCTAAAATGTTCACAAATTTTCTAAATTTTTATTACACTTTTCTATTTATTTAAGTAGACCACATTCTCTACCAATCATTCATTGAATGTATTTTCATTCCATGTAACTCGATCTATAAGCTTTTATGAACATAAATAACAGCCAGTAAGGAATGTATAGCAAAATTCACAATTCTACATCAAACCTACAAGTCTACCACAGAATTAACCAAGCATGGCCATGCAATATTATTTCTACTATGAGCGTTATTATATAATCATTGCTCTGATTAACCAGCAGAGTTAGCAAGGTTAAACAGTCTTATGGTCAGTTTTGGCAATCTAATGAAGGTAACAGCATGAAATATTAAAGCTGCATCAATGGCTATAAATAGAATTAAATGGATGTAGCGCAAACAGCAAGATCTCAAAATTCCAGGGATTATACCCTTTAATCTAATGCATTAATGGTAACATACACTATAATACAAGTTTATAATAACAAACATATCTTATTGTTAGAAAAGAATCGCTCATTGAGAAAATCTTGAAAATATTTTTATGCATCATGTACATACATTTACTATGATATAATTTCAAATGTTTACTATGCATCTCAACCTTATAAAGCAATTTTTTATTAGAAACATATTTGACTATTTTTTAGTTAATTTTGAGAAAGCTAAAGGGCACATACTGGTTTTGGAAAATGGCCAATTGTATTAACTTCATGTGCCATCAATACATAAACTCTTTCCCCCTGAAGCCATTCATTTCAGTCTGCAACATAATTTGTAAATAAGCTGGCCTGCTCCATTTCCCCAAGCTCTTGCATCCACAAAACAGTTTAACTTCTTCAGCAATTTACCGTGCAGACTTCAACATGACCTTAATCAACATTATTTTACTATTGATTGCCTACACAGAATAACACCAGATGAATTGTAGACAAACAAGAAAATATGCAATAGTTCATTGTGAGGAAAAAAAACTGGGGCAAACTCAAAAACGAGATTAATGTTATGAGAATGGAAAAGACAATACACCAGAAAATTTATAAATTTTAATTCAAATGCTTCTGTGAGGAAAAAAAACACTTGCCTCTCTCCAACCATGGGCATTAAGTATAGCAGAGAGGAGTTTGGTCTCCGCCTGGATGGTTTTGTAAGTCATCCCGAGGGTGTGGGCGGGGAGGGAAGGCTGGCGCTCAACCAAAGCTACACAACGGAAGGCAAGCAGTGTGCCCTTGTCACCAAGCTTTCCTCCGAGCAGCCACGTAGCCTCGTCATTCAGCTTACCTTCCTCTCCTTCCTTGGCACTGCCCAATCGAAAAGAACAATCATTGAACGTGAGCTCATGGCCTTCACTCCCGGCACCAACTGTATGCCGGGAGCAATGGGCACTAGCTATTCAAATACTGATTCTACGGCTCAAAAGAAGAGGACACAGGCTGTGCCAGAGTTCCACAAAGATTCATTTCAGACAAAATCAATCATTTAGCTTAGACGTTCCAAACATCTAAATTAGCCTTTGGCCTACTCAACCGCAACAGGTTTATCTGCTGAGACCATTTACAAAATTAGAAAAAAATGGAATTTTATCAGGCATGTAATGTTATTTCACTGTTCACTGGAAAAATCTTAAAAGATTATTTTCTCTGAGAGGTGCTAGAATGTAAATGAAACACATGGAACAGAACATCCAATATTCAAATGTCTTCTGTGTATATACATCTAGGTTGAATCTCTGGCATTGCCTGCAATATTTTATCTCAAAATTGCTACCAACTTCTCTGAAGCCATGATGGCTATAAATTAAAACATGAAGTTGTTGGAAAAGGGGTCATGCTAAAAAACAACAATATTTGTACATTATTATACTTCCAAGTCAAAACTATTACTTGATACAACTGCACAAAGCATGGAAACTGTGAGAAAATATATCTTATCTGAGAAATTACAATAAATTGAAAAGCCGAGCATAACTCTTTAGTTAAACTGGCTAATTTAGAAAGCAAAACATGAGCCTTCTAATAACTGGTGCAAATCACTGATTTGTCTACCAAAAATCTTATCAGAATAACATTATCTGAAATGTGTTGGAATAGTTGAAAAAAATTTGGAACTACATGGCTAAAGTTAAAACAAACAAGTAAAACAAATTTCCCATAGAAAACATTCAAAAATTCTCATCGAAGGAAGTGTTTGAGGCTGTTTTGGTGCTTCTGGTTCCCCAAAGGATAAATATCAGAAGTGGTATGGCCACTTCCTAGTTGGTTACCAGTAGGATACGGCTTGATGACAAAATATTTCTGCATTAGGTACACATTATGATTAGCACATGGAAACATGACATAGCACATGATGGATTAGCACAGTAAAAGAACATGGCTACAAGGTTTCCATGGGCGTTCACAATCAATTTTCAGTTTTGCAAAGGAAAGAAGAGTGACTGAATACATATAGGACTGAAAAAAGACTGAAATGAAATTACACTAGGCTTAAAAGTATTTCAGTTTCCAATACAATTTCCAATAATGTTTTTATGGAATGTGTCTATTTAGTTGTAAATTGCATTACTATTCCCAAGATTATCAAAATAGGATGATGTTAAACAAAATCAACCAATACACTACCAAGAGATCAATATCAGCTATTTAACCTTAAAACATATTTATGCAATGAAATAAAACAAAATAAAATGCAAAATACATACTCTCACAAGCTTTAGCTCCTAATTTGATGCTGCATATGACCATTAATAATTTTGCAAACCAGGAGAGTGTGTTCCATTCCACCAATGAAATTCACACCAAATACAAGATGGGTCAAAGTTCAGGGTAATTAATGAAATTATTAACATTTAGGACATGCAGTGTTGAATACTTTGTCTCTCCCATACAACATATCACAGTGATATTAACTGTAAACCTCATGCTGAAACTTTAAGAACAGAAATGGGCACCATATCCAATACTAGTTTGTATAGTTCAAAATTGGGCAGCCATGATCAAGAAAGGGAAAATTTTTATTATTGAAAATCAATATAAAAATTATAAGAAAAATAGAATAAAGTCCAGAAACATGTTCTACATCACTCAAACATATTGAGGAAGTCGAATCATGTATGTGTAACGTGTTACGATACTAATTACCTATCATGAAAATTAACTGCATTAGCGTTTATATTTAAGGAAGGTGGCCATTAACATTTTATAAAAAGGGGCAGCATACAGATTAAAATTAGGAGGGGAAGTTGGCTATCGAATTGCAGAAACAATGTGTTTTTCCAATCAATGACACATACTATTATTAAAATAACTATGATAAAATTAGCACGGGAATTCTGCAGTAGTTATCAGTCAGTGGCTTAGAGAGTAAGCCACATTTTTAATTATGTAATAACAGTGAGAGTATTCAGTGCACCCTGTCTGGAAGGAACAAAACAAACATTAATGTACGTGTGCTTTTCACGAATCCAGTGATTGTAATGGTTAAACTTATCACACTCTTGAAGCACTAATAAATTATTTTACTTATTAAAACAATCCTGACATTACAATAATTGGAATTTACTTTCATTATACTTCCATAAAAAATTCACAAAGAAATTATTTACATTAGGGCATGAGCATTTCAACTTGTGGGAATGATGATTTATTTATTTCTAACACCACTATTATAAAATATTACTGTAGTTGAAGACTTGAGAAACCACCATACAATTCATGCAGACTATTATATGAATTAGAATGAGAGAGAGAGAAACTTATACCTATGCAAAATATACATTTATGATAGAGCTATCACATTAAGTTACCCTCCACACTACCTGTAATTAAATCATGTGCATATAATTAACAGTGATGGCATGTAACAGAGTAAAAGTAATCAAATTACTTGTGAAAATTACTTTTAATGATCCAGCTTTTAAATAATTACTTTTAATGATCCAGCTTTTAAATAATTACTTTTAATGACTAAGCTTTTAAATAATTTTAACTGGTAATCTACTTCGAAGCATGTACAAGTATCATTACGTTTCAGCATTCATAAGTGAAAATTAGCCATTTTGAGTACCTTTTAGAATGAACACTATCGAAAGGCAGTTTTAACTCTAGAGTACATCCTGAGTAGAGTGCACCTAGCAATGTCAAGTTTCACTTCTCTCTCACTCACCGAGGAGTGAGTGAGAGAGGAATGAAGCTGCCTAATCACTTCCGAGAACTTGCAAAGAGTCCAAAGATTGAATTGATACTTGAAAATGGGTACAATGTAAGTGGTGTGGGTACAATGTAAGTTTCTGCATCTTTGGCTTTTACGTGAATCCTTCCTTATATCACTGGTGGACGTTGTGTGGTTAGCATCACTTGTAATCTGCCCAGAGAATGGAAACTGTTGTGGAAGAAAGGTCTTTTTCCCTTCCCATACTAATTTGAGCTAATGTGGATTCAAAGTAAGGATAATTTGCCTGTTAAGTGCAAGATATGTTTTGCAGCAAAATATCAAAGTCTGCAAGCAGCCTCGCCTCAAATCTAAGAAAATACATCATGGTAAGTAATTATTAATCAATTAATTCAATATGTTGGAGAGTGAAAATATAGCACTTTTCTATTTTTATAAATAGATTTATATATGATGTGCATTTCAACTTACTGTGCCATCATTAGGAACAAGACCTGGTCTCGTGCCTGGTGACAGCTCAGTGAGTCAAAACCAGGGTAATGAAACGTAGCTGAAATTTGTTTCGTGAAACGGTTCAAAGAGGGTTCAGTCCAGAGGAACTATTTGATTCATTACCAAGGTGTAACCGAAGCATTTTTAACTTTGTTACTGAAACAAAAAAATCCATTTGGCTGCGGTTCATGAGCAATAAATACGGTACGGTATGGACTGTTCACTGAGAAGATATACATGCACTCACCCAAGACACAAATATCCTAATACGATGCTTCGGAAGTGTTCATAAATCCTTTTTGAAGCATACCTTGGCAGTAATTGATATCATTTTAAATGACTGGGTGATCTTGACAAAGGCTTGCCCCTTGGTAAGGTGTCTTACCTCCCCCCCTCCTACACCAACCTCCTGATTTTTCACTTCTCAGCAACAAACAATCCCCAACCCTCACAGAAAGGGTCATTGAACCCTCCATATACACACCTCTTCTCCTCAGCATATTTCTGCTGCAAGTTTACGCTTTTCTGTGACATGCACCAAGTCTAGAAAGTCCATATTTTCAAATCGCGTGCTGTTTTTCACACAAGATGGTAGACTCCTTGCAACACATTCCTTCGATTCAAATTCTGTAGACTAGGTAGCCATCCAAGAATTATGCATGGAAATCATGGAACTATCTTATGTAAGACTTTGTGAGATCCTACTGTATTTCTTTTTGAATGATGGCCAGGTGAAAAATTTGAGGTTGTAACACTGAGTCATCGTCCCCCCACAGACAATACAAGCACTTATCCGACTGTTTATCCATACATGCACTTCCAAAAATTATGAAATATTCAGATGGGGGTTCTGAAGACTAAAATTGTCTTATGTAGTACTTGAATGACCCTTAGGCACTGTAAGCAATGGTGTTGTAAGATAATTTTTGCATAAGAGGAGTCAAAAAAACACCTGTATTATGCAGCATTTTCATCTACACCAGAGTCACCACTTGAGACAGATTTGAAACCATTTACGTTGGTAGACCAAATGAATGTCTGATGACATCACAACAACTACTGAGTAGGTGGACACTTAAGGGTATTTTCGTTTAACTAATGAACAGATAATCACAGTAGAATAAATTGTAATAAAAATAATTTTTTGGTTCCATCAAATCCTCGACTAAATTTGAATCCACAGAATTCTCGAATAAAACAGTTTGCTTCACAGTGAACAGCTCCATTCTCAATAACCGAAGTTGAATTAGGGGACTAAATTATTTCAAACCACATCTCCATTTGACACTTTTCAACACTCATTTACTCCATCTTGGGATTTAGGCATTTCTTCAGCATAATTCAAGCTTCGATTAATCCCAAATAACTCACTAAATAGTGGAAAGGGAACAGCAAAAAAACTTTTCATAGAATTAAAGAAAATTATTATTACATTTCGATTTCGGTGTAGACCCAACAAAAATGGTTAAATGAAATGCTTTCCTCCAAAGAAAGCAAAATACTCATCATTTACGAAACAAAAAGATAAGCAATAGTGGGATTGGATAAAATTTGTACAAATATTTATGGCATTACATTATCATCTCTCTCCCCTGGGAAGCTACAATTTTTGGTAGTTCGGGAAAAGAAACCCACATGTGTCATAAGCATTTTAAGCAGATCTGTTTGAAAATTAATTTTAGTTAACAAATTTCAATGTTTTTTGGCATTGTCAAAATTAAGCCATTCTACACTCTCCGATTGGTATAAAAGATTATATTAAAGCACAACTGTGCAATATGCTAAAGATTTTAGTTATTTCAGTGAGCAAAATGAAAAGTAATTTATAATTAGTTCCAACTTCCCTAATGTTATTGTAATTTAGCCCAATTAAATTTTCCCAGAACTTTTCCCATCACTGGTAATTACAATACTAAATTATAATCGAGCTTATTTGTAGACATAATGTATCAATAAGTAGGTGAATTTATTACTTCAAAATACATTAACGATGACCGTGAATGAATACTGTATAATGGGGACATTAGAAAAATTCTACAAAAGCAGAAAGCTTGACATTTAAAAATAAAGAGGGAAGCTGGGGGTAGGCACAGCACGGATATAGTTTTTCTAATGGAGAAGTTCAAATGATCAAAAAACAAAACTATATGACCTTCAGATCATGCACTATATGAAGTGCCCCAAAATTTTGCATTTATTGAGAAGATGAACTTAAAAAAATGTTGGAATACAGGGTACACATAAACATTGGGGTCCTTAAAAGACTGCAATGGGATTACACATAAAAATTAATACCAAAGGAAGATATAATATTCTCATCAATCTCTTTTAAAGAGCTGCTACTAACGGCAAAGAAAGTGAATAACTGCCATATATGAAAATTGTGAATGCACGTATTACTATGACTTATCAGCTCTAAAAAAAGATCTGGGACCAGAAAATAAATAAGCATATTGTGCCATGTGGCGCAATATGCTTACTGACATACATTGTGACACATGGTGCCATAACTAAAAATATTTTAAATTGGTGGCAGTGGGCAAGGGTTCCAAAGGATTGGAAAATATCATTTGACCCATATTTATGTCGTAGCTATCTTGTAAGATCTTACATTAGAAAATACTGTCATCAATTTCATCAAAGGATATCTATATGGCATATATTTCGTAAATGATGACCAATGATGGTTTTTAAAAGCTCCACCTTGTGACTCATCATGAGTATTTTGCACTTAATATGCTAAATTGGAGGTTTTAGGAAGTTGACGCCATTTTCTTTCAATAAAAAAATGTTTTTGATAAAGAAAATTTGCAAAAGAAATATGTAAATATTTTACATTTTGCATGTTTAAACTGAAAGATACTGAGACATTAATATAACACTCCTCATCCACTCCAATGGCAATTAGGGAAATGAGTTGACTAGTTCAGGTAAAATATTTGTCCATTTTTAAACCTGTTTTTGGATTAAATCACAGAGAAATCTGAAATACCAAAATAGAGAAGGCAAAAAATACTATTCCTCATTAAAAGATTATATGGTAAGTGCAATAGTTATGAAGTGGCATTTTCATTAAATTTTTAGTTAATTTAAACTATTTTGTGCTCTATGGAAGGAAGGCTAAATATGGTTTTCTGCTCAATCACACCTTAAAAAATTTAAAACTAAACATAGATGGTATATTTTATTCCCATGGCGTATTTAAAAAACAATAATTCTCCAAATTTATGAACACCATAAAAGTATAAATTAAATTGTCAGATACCTACTATGTACCCATAAAAAAATAAGAAAAATGTACCCATATGAAAAGAGAAATGTCACAGATGTTAACACAGCTTACTTTCATTTCTAGAAATGAACTCAGAAATAGCTCTGCTTATCATCTGATTTAATAAGTTTTCAGAAAAAATCACTTCCATTAAAGTAGGTCGTCTCAAATTTAGCTGTGTGGAAATCTTTTTGATGGAAGGCAAAGAAACAGCATTTTCACTAAAATATACATTGAAACATGACAATGATTTTGATGTTAGGCATTACCATTAGGTGATGATGTCTAGCAGACTGAATTATGATGTCTAGGATCAAATTCATGATTTTTTCTGTATGTTGAGGAATCACGGTTTACTTGCCTTCAATCACTACAATCCAGAACAATTGATAAGCAATCTCTTTAAGTTATTTATTTTAATGCGTTAAATGCACTATATGGTTACACCGGAAGTTGATGAGTGAAAACATAATGCTATAACCTACTCAATGCCCCCCAAAATGTTCTTTACATATTGCCACTACTAGAAACATTTTATGCATACATATATTTTATCTCTGCTGCTAGAGATACAATGGGAGGATGTTTATCTGGTTAAAATCTCCTGCATTAGATCTGAAAACCTTGCAAAAAGATCATTCATCAAGCGGAAGCCATAATAATTCATCATACACGTTTCACAGTTTTATGGCTGTGTTTTCAGGATAAAGTAGCACACCTGGTTTATTAAATATAGATAGTTATCAACTAGCAACCAAAATACAAGCAAGAGTGGTGCTATAAAAAATACGTACTGAATATTTATGAAACTTTCAACAGTACACCACATGATGCAGAAAGAATACTACAGGAAAGTTAAGTAACTAAATTGATTGTAATTGGATTACTGCTGTTAAATGGTAGTGTAAAATAAGGGGGAGGAAGGCATGATGGCATCAAAGCTAATGCACTCTTTGGCTTTCACTTTGTTAGAAATGTTCAAACTGTGGTAGGGAGAGTACTACATCATAATTTGCACTCAAATGGATGCACAGATTCCATGGGCAGGTTTAAATGCTTAACAACGCACCATCAGACATAAACTCGCACAGCTGTAATTTCCATCCCAGCTTCTTTCTCAGACTGGCAAATAAACCTATAGGCACACACCCATATCCTTTAACTGAAAATACGATCCCGGGGTAACCCAAAGAGGTATAAATTTTAAGGAAAAAATCCAGCCACAGGACAACACGCGCAAGCAGCAAAGCATACAAGCAAATGCCAGAGGAAACAGAAAACGTGGGCAATTGAAAAGAATGAATGGAAGAGATCTTACCTGAAGAGGGCTTCAAGGGAGAAAGAAGTGTTGCCACGCCCCCCTTTAACAATCCTGGGACAGACAATGGGTAGGGGTGGAAGGGGATAGTCATTGAAGGGATGTCTGAGGGGGGTAATGGTTAAGATTTGAAATTGGTCCAGAGAGAGAGAGAGGAAAAAGATGGGAGAAGGAAGACAAAGAAATACCGCCCAATTTGACACAGACCGTGAAAAACAATTAATTCCGTGTAGAATAGAAAATTAAATGGCACACTAAGTCTATTTAACTATAACAGATAATCTTTTTAACTTATGCTTCATATAGGAACTTATATACAAAGACACAACATTGAGTTCATGCAAAGCACAAGGTTTTACTTCTTACAGTTAAATTAAAGAGATGAACATTACTATTTGGAATTTTTCCACTAATTACACACTGAGATAAGTTGGTAAACACCCAAAAAGTAAATTTAAAATTAGGTATATGCAACAAATGGACTCTCACAGGACAACATGTCATGACAATTTACAACAGACAAACATCATAGCACACAATGAGAAGCGAGACTTACATTTCAGTCTTCTTCTGAGTCTGATGTACAGCTGGCAGTTGGTTGTTTGAGGCTGAGGTATCACTGGTGTCGTCCTTGAATGAGTTTTCTCCTCTGCTGTGGCTGGGCACTTCCTCGCAGACAATCCTTCCCTCCACCTCATCACAACTTCCAATTGAACTACCCTGGCTGCTACTCTCTGTGCTGCAAGCTATTTCCTCACGAATGCTTGATGTTAAAGACCCTACAAGCAATTTCTCTCCTGATGGAAAGGCCCTCCCAACAAGAGGCGCTTCGTGGAGTGGTTCCACTTGCATATCTACCTAAAAGTAGAATTTTCCCTGTGGATACTTCACTGTCTGAAGTACGATTAAAAAGAGGTGTATCTTAATCAGTAGGCACCTATATTAAGACAAATGACAGCTTGAACTTACAGACTACTTTTAGAAGTCAATTAAGTGTGAGTGAAAACATCCGAATAAACATAAAAATTACGTTTAAAACTTTTCGGAAAATTCTCAGGTAGTGATTCAATACACAATTATTGTTCATCAGTAGCATTCAATCGTACACTGACAACAAACGCGGCGGCAGTATGATATAAAAATCCGAAAACTATACATCAGCCGTAATTACATTTCATGATTCATTTAAACATGTTTCCACATTCAATTTTGTTCCCAGCGCAGAACGTCAGAAATATGAAAGAATGTATGAAAAGAAGATGTTAACTTAAAAAGAAAACAACGCTGCACCTTGGTCTCGATTGTTTAACGCTTCGCTAGTAAAAGCAGCGTCACTACAATTACAGTTATTGATTAGACATTTCAAACGTGAGTCACCAGTGACAAGATTTTATCGTCTTCGCGCTAAATAAAAAAACTGCAGACTGTATATAAATAACTGGAAGTAGATGGGGTCGTAGACACCGGGAAGTTTGACTTGCCCAATAAAGTCGCAGGGCGGGGCTTGATCGCCCAATTTATATGCGATAAGCACCTGTCGTTCACGAAGCCTAAACAAGGTAGAACTTCCGGGTCCATCGAACCATACACCACCTATTACTTGCCTGAGATGGAAGTTCTTCCAAGTCACAGGGAAATTATGACTAAGTAGCAAAACATAAGAGAAACTGTTAAATCACACATTCAATTCAAATAAACTAAATTATCTTTGAGCCTCATGTTATATTAAAACAGAAACACCTTTCGTAGCACAAACGAATGCCATACGGTTAAGTTTTAAGGAAAACATACAATTACAGCTGCCTATTCTTGTAAGCGAATTAGTCACAAGGCTGGAAATTACGTAATGACAAAAATAAGAACAACAAAACAGATTACCGCTTAATGCCAACACTACAGTAGTAGTGGTATGATCACGTAAGCATCAGTTATAAGCGCACGAAACAACTTCTCACATAATTAGATCTACACAACAGTTAAGGTTTGACAAGTTTTCAGCAGATTAAAAAATTAATGACATATATAATCAAAACACCTTAAAATTGTTATCCGACGAGTAAATTGGCGAAACAAAGCTTACAATTCAATAGGCCGATGATTCACGAATTGCATATTAAAACAATCTACTGTAAACGTCAACTTAACATATGGATATGAAGACTAAGCGAAAATTTACAAGTCCCTATCAAAAATTAAAGATATATCGCTTGAAACATTTACCTTTACCAGGACCACTTTCTACCAGGTTAAAGCAGCTGCCTATTCGCTACTTTGCGATGAGACTTCCATATGATCGTTTAAAAAATGCCAACAGTACCTCAAATTTCGCAATTTACCTCTTTCACTCCCCATTCACGGCCTAGTTAGTTGCCTGCAGTTCTCAGCCTATTTATGGTAAATATGAATTCCCATGAACCTCGAGAAACGGCAAAACAGCGGACAAGCGCACAGCAAAATTCTGCAGTGAATTTTTGTCGTCTGCTCCTCTAGATGTACTGCACTATAGCGCAAAATTTTGAAGGCCATACACTACCCCGTTCTAATTCGATTGATTATTATCTTATAAAATAAAAAAAATGTCATTAATATTCTGTTAATTTGAAATAATTGCTTAATTTCCCCTATCTGTGGTGTTTATTCGTTTTATCTATAAAGCATTGCTCTATTGTTCTATGAAAGAAAGCGTGTGGTAACACTTATGGAAAATTTTTTTAGCTGCATCGTTAAGTTGCTGTCAAGAGTTCATCTGACTCAACCGTTATTAAAACCGGTGATTGCTCTTGGATTTTTCTCAATATCTCAGTAACATGAAATATTCTTGGATTGAAAGTGGTAATAATCATGTATTTCTGTGCCGTTAGTGATTTACCATTCAAAATATATTTGGGCCTGATTCCAGGTTTCATTTACCTGGGATAAAGATTAATCGCCCATTTTTGTGTTGAAGAGCATAACGTAGTTAATAGTAGTTGTAAATTATGTAATCCGTAGACTTGCTTTAAAACATCATAACTATACCTTAATTAGTGCGGTTAAGACTTGAGACAATGAATAGAAGATGCATGAGGTCCTTTGTGGGAGATTTTTACCAAATGCTAGTTTTACCTCTGAAATAACTAAGACGACTTGTGTTACGACGAAGCTGGTAGAGCTTTACTTTAAGCAAGGTAAACTGGTTTTGAAAATCTACCATAGTATGTATGTTATTGGTTGCTGTTGGTTCAAAATAAAATACGTCAAAATATTAGATGATGTTAATCACAATCTAACATGAACAGATTTTTCCAGAGTCTCTACTGATTGAAATAATGAGGTTGCTGTTCAGAGGTGAATATCTTACTACTAACAAATTTTAGCAGAATGAGTACTTTAAAATGCTCATTCTTTCTTTACTACCTACTCATTTCTCCGAAACTATAGTTTGAGAGGAGCATTGATGGTATTTAAAAATTTCCAGGGTAATGTGATTATGCATGGGAGAGTGTGCACATTAGAAAGTTGAAATGCAGTGTATTGGGAAAAAGAGTAAGTACCTATTGATGGTATAGCCATTCTCAATGGATTTGCTACATATTTACTTGTTTCTACTTAATTAACAATGGAATTTACATGATATTTTTCTTTAAATGTAAAATTGTTTTCTCTATGAGGATAATGAAGGATTGTTATTGATTATATACTGTAGAGAGTTTTGAAAAATCTTAAATTTTCCATTGCCAGAAAAATTATTATTTTTATCGTTCTGTTGGTCAGGTTAATGACCTAAAACATCGTCAGAAAAGACAAAAGAAAAGCCACTAATCTATGCATACATGAACTGGTCTATGTCAAATAAAAATGGCAAATAAGGTAAATATGCAAGTACAAAATATACAAATACATATCATAAAAGTCACTTTTTTTCACATACTTTTCTCACACATTATCATACAGGAATTCATTAACATAGGACTTAAATAGTAACAGGATTTTTAGTACAGCTTTGAAAGCATTTACAGAGGATTTACTTTTCATATTCCTTGGCAGTTAATTATACATGATTGAGGCTGAGTGATGGAGGTCCTTTTTTTGAAATCATTTGTGGCTGATGTATCAGGTGGATATTCTCCCTGATCCCACGAGTCATATAGCCATGTACAGTTGTATTAGACAGAAGTAAATTAGGATTGTTTTTTTACCAGCAGAGCACAACAGAAGATTGCAATGTCTCGTGCCGATAGCTCGGCAAACAAAGTGATAAACTTGGCAATTGATGCTCTCCTTGAACTGCTACAAGTTCAATCAATCTGGTGAGTACCAGATGATTTGCAAGACAAGACAAAATATTAATTATTGTAAGAGTTTTATTAAGAAACATGAGTTCAGTTGCAGCTTATAATATGTACCATGTTAAATAATGCCTAAGAAAAACTGCCAACATATAAGAGTCCATGACGAGCCAAGACAAAAAAACCAAGCAAAGGCAACTACCTATCACCCTCTCACAACCCCGGGTCTCCCTAGAAAACAATGATGTTAGAGAGAGTATGACTCATGCACTTCAGGGGCGATGTTCAGAATACGTGGGGAGAAAGAAATTGGAAGGGGAGTACTCTGCACAGTAGGTGGGGAGACTAATCTGTTGACCTTCCAAATTTTCAAATCCCAGGAAGCGATTGGACAATTACGAGCTATATCCTATGTTCACTCGGCACTGCATCAAGTTATGCCTTTTTGCACTGCATCCCCAAGCTGCAGTACCCCCTTGTCTACCTACCCTGACCACTGCATAAGTCCCATCTCCCCATGTGAGGGGAGTGGTGGAGACAAGCCCGGTTGGCATGGTGCATGGAATGCAAAGGGCTATTCCTACTGACCATTTGTTGTCAAAGGTACCTATGTATAATATTTGCAACCTAGGTCAAATGACATGAGTAACAATGAGTCATGACAAGTCATTGCACTATATATGGCGTGACATTTTTCTGGAGTTGACATAATTGATTGTTGAAACAATTTAAAATATCACCAGGCTCATATGCAGGAATCTCATTAAAATTAATGAAAGGAGGATTTTTTTTAGAATTTGCTTGCTGCTTCTTTGTTGTGATATAAAATTCCAGGTACCTGTGCAGTAATTATTTGAAGAAGAGACATTGATTAAAATATTTTTTCTTAAATTCCTTAACCTCATGTTTCTGTTTCAAAAGTTTCTTGTATTTACTATGAAGGGATGGGTCAGAAGAGCATTACAATGTATGTATGACCAAATAATACCATTTTTCCACTTATTATGTTCTTATTCCACCACATCACTCTTAAATCTTCATCAATAGACCTTAACCTTTATCTGAAACCTCTTAGCTTTGGATTACTCTTTCCTCATATTCATTGCTTTAGTGATTTCCCACCTTAATTTTTTTAAATCTTAGTTTATACATTTTCTGAACTCCATGTTCATATATGAAAAGTCAACTAAGTTAAATTAAACTCAAATTTTGAACTGAGTTCAGTTCTAACTTGAATGCATATAATGCTAATGTAAATAATATGCACTCAACAAAGGTAAATTAAAAGTAGTTCTAAGTTAATTTTGAAATCACTACCCCACATTACCATAAAAAAAATATCTACCATTCACATTAAGCACAACACAAACTTTTCAGGAATATAAAATGCTCTGCATACGTAACATATTGGGCTAACCCAGGCAATAACCAACAAGGTAAACTTACGATCTTTATCTCTGTAGAACTTATATGATGTATAGTAGGTTGCAAAAGTCCCCATCGATGGCTAGTTAATTGCATTCCCATGTTTACCAAACTACACTTTTTTTCATTTCAAGGTATGATTTGAATTAAGTACGCCTGTTATACCTTGTTTTGGATATGCAGATCAAATGTGATATGTAAAAAATATTTCTATCTTCTGGTAACCTGAGTCATTAAAAAATAAACCTACTTCGGTCAATATTGAGAGAATTATACCAGTGAATGAAGTACCTATATATATATAATAATAGGTATATATGAATTTTAATAAAACATAAAATTTAATGTACAGAGAATATTTAATTTAATTTGTATAGTTTGTCGCTAAGGATAAGGAAAAAAAACTCAGTAGCAAGTCAAGTTAAATGGAAGTAATAACTCAAATGTGTTAAGCAATAAGTTGGCCAAAAACTTAATTTGTCATCTTAACTTTTACTTATGAACCCATTACTTTTCAAGTCTGGATAACAGGCTCAAATTACTTCTTGGAAAGAGGATCTTCTGTGACCAACATAAAAGGCATTGCTTGACCTCCTGTGTGTTAAGGAAGCTGATACTTGGGAGTGTATGCAAGGGGAAACCCCCGATTTAAGAAATCAATGACCCAACAAGATGCTTAAGGGTTTTTCTGGTCAGTACCTCTAATGATCATTTACCCTTGTCTCCCCTAACCCCCTTTCTACTCCTTCTGAGGCCAAGGTAGATGAAAGCATTAGAATATGTGGAGATTTTAAGGTGGCCATAAATATCACCTTTTGGTGGTAGAGCTGTGTGAGACCCCAAGAGTGGAAGAGTATTTCACTAAATTGTCAGGAGGGAAAACATTTCCTATTGTAGATCTTTCCCAAGCCTATCAACAACTGTAACTTAATAAGCAATCTCAGCAGTTTCATATCATTAATACACAGAGAGGATCAATCAAGTACAGCTGTTTACCCCTTGGGATTGCTTCAGCTCTCACAATATTTCCAAAGATAATTGACCAAGTGCTGCAGGCTCTGACAGGAATAACATGTTTTCAATTCAATATAATAGGAGTCTCATCCACAGGCAAAGGTAGTTTTAATAATCCATCTGCTACCCTGAGCTCAGCTCCATTGATGTACTTAATTCAATAATCATAATCTTATAATCATAATAGCCCAGCTTGAAATGTATGTAAGGTCATTTGTGTAATTCACTTTTTATCCCCAAAGATGCACAAAAGGGCCTTGTGATCTCTGAGAAGCTCAAATTTCATGCCATACAAATAATTTGTGAACTCTTTAACTCTGAACACAATGAAAGGCTTCTATGTCAGTCTGTGAATAATTCATTTATGCCTTACTGAAGATCTTGGGGCAGATGCTATTTGCTTTACCTCTCCCCTGCTGAACCTATACAAAACAACTGCTCCAAGACCATATAGTGTGGCCGCACATTCTAATATTAGAGGAAGAGATTGATCGTAATGCACGGAAACCATTTTGTAGTTTATTGAACTTTACACCAATTTGAAAGTGGCATCACATTCCACTGACCAAACCCACTTGGCTTACTTTCTGAGAATCTAATTCAAGGGAGATGGTTCCAAAGCAAACCTTGGAATAAATGTAAATAAGTTCTCTACAAACCCCAAATATTTCCTCTGTTGCACTGTATTTGCTGGGTCGGGTGACTCCACAGTTGTATCCAGGGGTTTTGAAGGAGTTGTTTAGTGAAGCCCTTCTTTATCAGTTATTTGGCCCTGGAATTCAGCTGGCTCTTGCATCAACTTCCATTTGATTCTTTTTACCTTAAATCCACAATATTCAAGCCTTCCCAAAATTCTGTTCAAATTTTGCAAGTGAGCATTGTCATTATGACCGATATTAATAATGACATGTTAGGGGGAAGAGAATTCTTGCTGGTTACTTTAGAAAACATTCGTCGTGAGTAGAGAGGGGGCTCCATTATTAGCAAAGTCATAGATTTCTGCATGTCTGGGTGGCCATTTTCAATAGAGTAATAGTTTTTCCCCCTTCAAAAATAGAAAGGGTAAATTAACTGTGGGGTGTTTAATGTGGGGACATCAAACCAGCATGCCCGAAAACCTAAGATCTAGAATTTTAAGTGAGTTTCTTTCCATTCATTAGGGTATTGAAAGATGAAATCATTCACCAGAGTGTATGTATGGTGGTATAAATTGGATCATGATCTTGAAAATGTTCTCAAATCCTGTACACAATGTTTTATGTGCAAGACTTAATCAACAAGGCACAAGACTCCCTTGAATCACGCTAGAAATACCTTGGGTTAGATTGTGCATGGACTTGTCTGAGCAATTCTTAAAAAAAATTTCTTACAGTTGTGTACATTTTGATTAAATGACCTGAGAAAAATAGAACAGGAACAACTGAGGAAATAGTTTCTCACTCTTATAAGCCATTTTTGAGCTTATCTGAGCAAGTTATTACATTGATTGGTACCTAGTCCTTTTACTTATACATATATTATTTAAGGAATTTTGTGAAATGAATGACGTAACTCCTAAATGTTGACCACCTTACCATCCAAGTACTAATGGCACTGCAGAAAACCTCTTGAAGTTTTTCAAGAATAAGATAAAAATATCATGCACTCAAAATGTTCCCCTGTGCATTGCCCCACCCCTTTTCAAGTGTGAAATCGCACCACATGTGAGCCCCTATGCAATGTACTGCTTGGCCACATTTCTAGGTTTAGCGTTTCATTAATCAAGACAAATATCAACTAAGTGGTGCATCAAAAGCAGAGAGTTGCCACATTTCGTTGACCGTCGGAATTTTCCAGTTTGGGTATAGGGTTATGGCCAGTTGTTGTATGAGTGGCAATGGTGAGGATTGTGTAGCTGGGACTACAACGGAAGGGTTAGCTCTCAGGCATACATGGTTACAAGTTATAAAGAACATTGATGGTGGAGAGGTACATAGGTCAGATGCTTGAGAAAGCCACTTCATTAGAGGTGTGACCACCATCCATTCTTGTGTTGCTTGTATTCCATAAAATAAAAAATGGACTTTGTGCTTTCAATTTTACTTTCCATTCCAAGTGAGCAATTATTTTTTGCTTTTCTCTCACTTCAGTGCTCATGCACATACTTTTTTTAGCCTTCTCTCTTTTTTTGTGAGGTGGGAGAGGATTGTAGTGTGTGGACTTAGTCATTCACTTATTTTACAATAAATGTGACCTGGGTGCCATATTGGCCTCAGCCTGACACCGCATCACTTTGTCCCAGTACTGTACGAGAAAATAATAAAAGGACTTTACAATTAGAGTTGAATTTTATCGTTTAATTTTCCCTGGTAAAATTAAAGCACATTCTAAAAAATTACGCTAGCAAAATATATGTCACAAAATATTTTTCCAAGGAAAATAGGTTAAATGTACTATGTATGTATGCAAACATATCTCGTAATGTAGACATATCTCTGAGTGAATGGCCACGTCGCCCTGAAAGATGCTAAAGGGTTTCTCCGATTGGCACCTCCACTGGTCACTATTCCTTCTCTCCCCTTATCCTTTCACTTTTATTCCTTTCGTCCTCACTTGTGTCCTCTCCACTGTATATCTCAGTGAGTTTAAGTTTTAAATTTGCCTTCTATCTTAGAGTTGTTTATATACAATAAGGGGGGGCTTTTTGGTAATATGTTATGGGTCAGTAATGCAGCCTTATAACATAAAGCCATTTTCCATTTGTAGTTGTACCCTTCATTCCTATTTTATCCCCCATTTGTCATCATCATAGGTAGGTCACTCATAGTGTGGTTCCCAATTGTGTTAACCAGTTGAACACTGAATGGAGGGCCGAAGTTCTAGCATGGGGCGGACTGAACACCCTCAGCTTCACCCAAGTTGTGTAATTTTTTGGGAAACTGCAGGTTGTACTGTATAAGAAACCAGCACCCATACTTTGATATGTGAATTTCACACAACATGTAAAGGAGATAGGAGGGTTTAGGATGAGGTGAGTTATACCCTACCTTCACGTTGATTACCATGGTTAGGTAAGTCAGTCTAGCAGATAGGGATTGGTCCTTGAAGACTCTCACATTCTCATGGGCCATAAATGTCTACCTCCTAGGTTCAACTCTTTCCTGATCTGCATTCTTCCCTTTTTCAATTCTTTTTAGTTTCTGCTCACCTCATGTCATCCAAAATACATATTCTCTTCATCCCTCCACCCCCTTTATGCTGCATCTTCCTCTTCTCTCCACCTTCACCGTCCCCTACATTTCTCCCACCTTCACCCGCTTCTTCTGCCTTCTTCAAATTTCACCTTGCCTTCCTCCACCATTTCTAACTCTTCATTGTTTGTCTTTCTCTATGTCCACCTTTTTTCTTCAAACCCACATTTCGAAGGCCTCTTCTCTTTCCTCAAGGACCAGGTTTTGAAACCATGCAAAGCTTTATCTCCAGAATTGAGTCCTTACTAATCCTTTCTTTAATTCCTTACCAAGAGTACCTGTCATCATTACCCTCATTTTAAAAGTTAATTCTTTAGCTAATGCAGTATTTCCACAGTGGACTCTTTCACAACTTTTTTGTTACCATTTCTAAATGAGCTAAAAAAAATACCATAATTTTTCCATTCTTCAATCTTTCACATATTTTTTGAGGTATAGGTATATAAACATTGAAGTGCTTAACCCTTTCACTTAAAGAGTAGGACTACAAATATTTAATAACAAATTGTTTCCTATCACCAATGAGTAATGACTATCTTGCCATGCTGAGCTGAATTCGATGACACAGTAACTACATACAATGGAGTGGGTGGAATCTTTTGGGTATTTTCATTTTTCGAATCAATTGATGCTCAAAGAAGAATAATATTTTTACTCGAAATTATTGTTTTTCGGGTCTCTCTTGAATTTGTGATTAAATTGAGATTTTGTATCTGATCGAATAACCTTATTGCTTACTATTAGGTCATCTTTCTTCCAGATTTTGACTACACACATGTAAACTGTCTTAACTGCACTAATTTATGGCCTCTAAAGTTCGACTTAGGTGAAAATCCCATTTCATTCTAACATTTCCCCTTAATTTATAGGTGTACATACTTTGTTTCACATTTCAAACATTCATCCTGTAATTTTGTTAAAAAATAACTGCAATCCTTCAACTAAATGGCTGTGTAAAGCTTTATCTTCTGCAAATACCACCAACTTAACCACCTCTCTGTCCACTTTTATTCTCCCCCTAAACTCCTCCCAAGTCTTCCCCACCACTTCCTTTGGTGTGTAGGCTAAAAAGTATGGGCAATAATCAACAATACTGTTGTACCCCCTGCCTATCACTGCCCATCCCAATTCACCATTTTTATCCTTGCCTATGCAGTCTGACTCATAGCCTTTTGTGGTAGGTAGACTTCTTAAAAGTATGTCTTAAGATGCACTTCCTTGCCTTTGAGGCCACTTACAATTTATAAGTTGCAAATATTTTCCCTCCGTTTCTTTCCTTTCATTGCGAGTATTTATGTACAGAGAATTTTTCTGTTCCTATAACTTAATTGAAGGGGTGTGGTAGTCCAGTGGTTAGAGTGTTGGGCTGCTGACAGGAGGGATGGGGTTCAATTCCAGGTGATGCCTCTTGGCACCCTCAGCTTCACACAAGCTGTG